>JAGWCC010000593.1:0-288660 GCA_022651775.1 Drusus annulatus
GGGTATACTTAAACTCCCACGAGGAATGCTTACATGTTACTCAATTGAAGGGTTCATCGCGAAGCTTCTTCGAAACCCTCAAGTGAAGCATTCACAAATCTGTGAAGCTTTTCCATCCTATTGTTTTCTCGCAGATTGATATATAAAGCTTGTACTAGTTGCAAATTTCAGTTTTGAACGTTTCAGAACTGCTAGTTCTTTGTCACGTACCCTTCAATTGAAGTATCACTGAAATTCTGAATTAATTCAGCCCAAGCTTTATATAAACCCGTTAGAAGCAGCTGAACGAGGTTTGCAAACTATACTAGCGCCATCTAAGAGGGAAATGTAAAAATTATAACAACAATTATTATTAATAAATAATTTTATTATTCTTAAAAAAAGTAAAAAATTTGCAATTATTATTAAAAATATATATATTTAATATTATGTTATTAATAAAAAACAACACTGAAGAAGACCACGCCAGACAAAACAAGCAAAGAAATCAAAGTTTGTAATTCATTTAGAAAAATTAAAAGCAACTCTCACCAAAGTGCAACAAAAAATATCACAACAATACTCCCGTATAAAATCATGAACAAATAAACACACCAAAGAACGCCGAACTGTGGATTGTGCGATCGTGCGAGCTGTTAATAACTACAATTGAAGTAAACTAAAATTGAACTGTGTATGGTGCGAACGAACGAATAACTAAAATTGAAGTTTCGAAGTAAACTACAAATGAGCATAGATGGTGCGATCGTGCGAGCGGCACTACCATTGAAGTATTTGTTCAATGAGAAATGAATGAAGTTTGAACTGCCGAAACATTAAGTAGTTCTTTTTTGTAGTAGTTCGCACGGAGCGGTCACAACCTTTTAGAGTAACGTAGAGACCTAACATTGCGAAATTTTGAAGCCGCTTTTTGACCAAGGATTGACCAAAGGAGGTATGACGTATATATGCTTCCAGCCAATCGGATGCGAAGAAAAACCGTAAAGATAAACATTATTTCGTGTCTTTATCTGTTCGCGAACAATTTTGAGTTGCTACATGAGAAAGAAAGAGACATGGAAACGTTCAGATGTTGGACTAATCAGGGAATCCCCATTCTTGCCAAATTTATGTCAGAATCCCGTATCTCCTCGAAGTAAAACATATTGGGAATGCATTCAAACTCATTTTAAACGGGGTTTATTATATCGAAACAAATAATGCAAAGATTGACTAAATATTGGTGTAGGTAACTAGTTGTTTTGTAGGTTAGCATGTAAAATATTTGAGGTCAAAACTAAAAAAATACGAATTCTTGGATAAATACCTGTGGAAACTGATTTTTTTTGGTCCTTTGTTACTTCAGTTGAAACAACCAACAACTGCACATATAGCCATATCGTTTTTTTAATATTGCACTAAATTCACTTAAGTAATTATATATTTTTAAGCTTTTTGTCTGTCAATTCGACTGACATGTAAACTACTGTGAAGTTAGTAATAAATTGAAAAATGGCTACACGGCTTTTTAGCACGCCCCCAAATCATATGTTCTTAATAACAATTGTTTGTCTCTTTTTTCTCATATGTCTATAGAAACGAGCATAAAGAGAGAGCTATATTTTGCGAGTATGAACGATTTGACTCATAATTAGGACGGTCTCTCTATATTGTTACTCTAAGGTCACAACGTACTTCAAATTGATTCTCAATCTATTTGTGAATAATCAATGGCAAACAAAGTACCTACAGCGGCTCATTAAATATTAATTCTTAGACATAACGAAGCACTGACGTTACCTGTGATGTTTCAAGCTTCCTACAACTCCGAGCACAGCCAAGTGAGCCAAGTGCATTATTCTTCATTTCCAAAGCTCATCACAACTCGCTAGACGATGGAGTCATTTGATTTAACTTATTGGGCAACCACGTTCTCACCATGTGATTGCAACATACTGCATTTATTCTTGCATAATATTCATTTATGTGATTTGGTATTTATTTTATTTATAAGATTGGTGTTGCACTGAACATTGAACGCATTCAATTATTCATAGATAATAACATCACCACTGATTTTCTAAATAACAATGAGATGTTTAAAATTCAAAGCAATGGCTTTCACAGCTATGCAACCAAATCATGAGCGTAAATAAGAACATAATCAGATATCTTACTATATTAATTATGTTTGTAAAATAAGGCATTCGAAAATTTAAAAATATCAAAGGTACAGCTTGACAATGATATCTTTTCAGGGGGCCAGTAGAGGAACTTAGGACCCCATGTTTTTTCTTATTCGACTGTAAAAATATTTTCAATTCGATTAAACTGATTTATCTTTTATTTGTTCAGCACATTTTTCTTGGGAAAGTTCATATTAACGATAAATAAATCACTTTGTACTGTTTATTTTCTGGAGTGCTCTGAAGATTTCACGAAAATAGTGACGAAACTGGTGGAAAAAAATATATACGTGTGAAAATGTGATTTGTTTCTTAACTTAATTGTTTTTGTTTTTATTATATAAAGCAATACAAAATTGATTGGTTACTGAACTTAAATATTCTACTTATTATACTGATGGCGTGCAATCAATAAATGAATGCATTTTTTATGTATTCATTATAATAAATATTTTGAAAAACTCTAAACTATAATATTCAGATAACAGCTAGCCAAATGAAAGACTGATACATGGAGAGAGAGCAAAATATTTTTACCCAACCAATACAAATTTGCGATAAATCACTTTCTTCGGGTTTTTTACGTCGTATACCATGAGAGAGAAAGAGACAAGAAAAGTCTTCACATAATATTGCAGCACTTCTAAGTATGTAATAATGTTCTCCGTCCGCGCTAACTTCACATCATCTATTCGTATAACTTACCTCAACGAATTTTGAGGTTATTTCCTATATTTGTGTTGATTAAAAAACTTGCGGTGGTTATACAAATAAATCAAGCATGATGGTAATATGTTATATGCGTGAATGTTCAAATAAGACCAAACAAAAATTATAAAACATCACTTTTCAGAGGCATTTCAACAGTTTTAAATATTTTTGATCGAACTTTAGAATTTTCACATTTTTAATGATGTAAAGACATAAAATCAAAAAAAGGTTCCATTATTTTTAGGCAAACCTTCTGTTATTAGTGTTTGTGTGATATTTTGACTTTATAAATCATTTAATGGTGTATTGATATTGTTTTACTTAATTTGTTCAAATATGTTTATTAAAAATGTCCGAATTCTATGTGGGAGGTAACTAATAGGCTATCCAACATATTTTAACTTATCTTTGTCTCTTTCTATCGAGTCAGTATAAAGTCAACCGACCTGACTACACTGTACCTCTCCATGTATTCTTACTCCAACGAGTCGATACTTAGTTACTTGGGTACGGTAAGCAAGATCACGTTCACGTTTAACAATTCGTAAACACCGTGTTTTAGGGTGGTACCGTGAAATTTCACTTTCAATAGGTAGTATTAAAAAAAAAAAAAAATCCGCTCTCCATTTTAAATAGAACAATTATTCTACTTTCCCAAAAAAAAACATTTTGTTTGAAAGTTGTCGAAAAGTTTTGTTGAAACTCGAAGCTTTACAATAGATCAAGCGTTAATCACGTCATATAATTTTATTAATATTTTTTCCTAAGATTTTACTGAATAATCACATCCTGGAAGTTTCGCGGTACCACTTTGAAACACGGTATATTATAATAAGATTGTAATCATTTCTACACCTAAAGTTATAATCTCAGTATGTATATATATCTACCTACTTAGCACGCACACCTAGGTCTAAGTAAAGTCAGCCAGTCAGATATTTGCCATTGAATTGTACAACTCTAGTTGATTTTCAATTGTGATGCACTTTACAAGTTGGAACCGCACCTTTGGATTGTTAACTCTGCAAACAATGATAAAAATATTATATTAACATTTTTGGCTTAGTGAATGGTAAATATTTACCGATATAGGTATTATAGGTATCGCGGCGAATGTTTAGACGAACACAGATGCATCGCTCGCATACAGCATGTTTCAAATTTATATTATTTTATGTTTCCTTAAATAATACGAGACATTCTTCATAAGCTATATTAAATTCTTATTTTGCCTTTTAGCTTAAACCGCGATGTTAAATGTTTAATGGTGTATTGATATATTGAGGAGGACTGTGAATAAAATATTATTGTTTTTCAACATATCTGTTTTTCAAAATGTTATATTGTAATTAATAAAGAAAATAATAAAATTTAAAAAATGTTGCTTGGAGCCAGGGGGTTATGACACCCCCAATCGGTAATGTTGTGATTCAGAAATAATTAGTTTTATTCATCAGAAATCGCAACGACTCGAGTAAGAAGCTCCTCAGTTTTTTATTAGACAAGAGGTCACCACAGTTCTGGTCAGGTCATGGCAAAGAATCGCAGGTCTAGACAAGTATAAAGGGCCTACTTTTTCTGTCTCCAAAAGCCTTCTAGTGATCTCCAGCTTTGGATATAGGCCTCCCTCGAATATATCCCGTTGTGCCGATTCTTGGGTGCTCCCAAACATTAGTACCTACTCGCACCAGGCAACAGTCACCTAGACATGGAAGCACCTAGACCTAGTATTCATTTATGAAATACACGCTTTCGAAGGTGTAGAGGTGTCTTCTTGTTTTTATAAACTGTACCGTGGAGATGGAGCTTGGTTACAATATGTATATGTTAGGTACAACACCTAGCATTGTTAATTAAGACGAGTAACTTGTTACTGGGGAATCAGAAATGATAATCGGCCAAGGAAATACTCGGCTCGACGGACGATGGGTATCGGATCAGGTAACAAACGATAACAAACGATAACATAACGCCGCGCCGTTGGACACCAGCGCTCGCCAGTGCGAGGAATGTTGCCATTGGACGCCCACTTGATTCGCTCCGTTTGTTACACATTACACGATGTTTGTCTGTTTGGCTTGTCAGCTACAAGCTACAAGCGACAACCTCCGGCGACAGTCACGGGTAGCAGCAGCAGCAGCACACAGCTCCGCCGATCTAGAGCACGAGCCTGTAGCGATGGAGGTACTTCACCTAGTACCTTCAGTTCACGAATAGGTGTATAGTAGGCAGCTGCCCCACCCCCATTGCACCATTCCCCCGCAATATGAATCGCTTTGAACTTCATATTTATGAGACATTTTCTTGGCCATGGGAGTCTCATTGATTTATTTATTTTCCAGGAACCCTGAACTACTACTGCAACATCTTGGGAATATGGAGCCAGCGCACCGTGTCCGTGAGGGATGGCTGCCTGTTGGTGTACGGGGAGGAGTGCGGGGGCCGCCATCAGCCCCCGGCGCGAGGCTACGCCAGCCTGGGCCGCCGGGCCCCGCTGCATCACACTCGTTCCGCCACCGAGAGCCTGCCCTACATGGCGCGTTACTCCGGCAGCCAGACCCTGGGCCGAGGCGCCATGCTGCGGGACGCGTCCCCCGACGACCTCACCTTCCCCGGCATGGGCCGCGAGCCCGGGCACACGCCCCTGCACCACACCTGTTCGGACTCCACCCCCTCCGTCAACTTCCGACCCGCCGAGGGCCCTTACTCCGGCGTGCAGTCTCTCGGGCGCGCGAGGGGCGCAGCTCTAGCGGGCCTAGAGTTTAAGCTGCCCCTGCGCCACCTGAACTTGATGCCCAACACCCTGGCCCCTCGAGCGTTCAGCCTCAGCTATAGACAGCATGGAAACGAATCTGCTCCTGTGGCTGTCTTTCAGGTAAACAACACTACCTATATTATTTCAATACGAATATGTCACCGTGAATCATTGATCTATATTATGTAACTCTATGCCGTGAATGCATTCCTCCTCACCTCGATTCTTATTTTTTTAAATCTTTATGATTCAGCCATAAATATTAGTATTATAACAACAACAAAAAACAATCTTCTTATAACCCCCTCATTTTAATCTGCATTTTTAATGTTCGTAAATAAGTGGTTACATTGTGGTTTGTTGTAAATGAATATTTCGGAATAACCCTTCCTACAAAAGAATGAAATGTAATAATATTATAGTATAACTTTCGTCCTGACGAAGGAAGGGTGCTTTCAAACTGATCAACAGTGAAAATTTAATCAATGGTTGAAAGAATGAATAATTAATATATTTAACATATTTCATTACAGGCTCTCAACGATATGGAATATGAACGTTGGGTAAAAACACTGGCAGTAGAGATAATGAGACAAACGCCCCTCGACGCCATTCGGTTCCTGGATGTTCTGGGAATTGCAGCCATTTCCAGCCCTTCTAGTAAACCATCTCCAGCCTACACCCCGCGAACCGTATCCACCAAACTAACGCGACTATCAGAAAACAAGCAAACCAATTTGAAAACTAGAAACACCACACAAAGTTCTGCCCAGCGGTGGGACCGGAGTCCATCTTCAGAGGGCAGCACGACCAGCGCTGATTTTTTGCATGACAAGAAAATCACCGAAAGTGAAAATATGTTGAGATCCCTTGGACAATCCCTGCCAAGGAGGAAATTATGCATGAGCGATGTTGAAAGCCAAAGTGATCGCGATGAAGTGGATAGTGTTTTGAGTAAAACATTCACTAAACACAAAACACCAGAAAACAAAAGCATTGTGTCTGGAAGAAAATCACGTGAAAAGTTGCGAAGAACTCGAGACATCGCCGAAAATGGATCTTCATCAGAAGAGACACGCACTATAGATGAAGGGATAGTTCTGGAAGAAAGAGAATCGTCTTCTGAGAGGTATTGTCGCCGCAGCCTGTGGCCTTCTGACCGCAGTGACTGCCTCGACAGCCCGCACAGTGTATCTAGCTACTCCAGCTACGAACTGTGTGATAGCCCAGATGCCATTGATTCTGTTGAAGAGTCATCTACGTGTATTCAGAAATCAGAAGCACTCGGGAATGAAACCAAATGCATGACGGAACCGGTTACAGAACGCATTTACTGTAAAAATGTTAATTCCATGCCCTATCATACTAATTTAATAAAGAAAAAATGTGAGAAAAAGGTTGCTTTGGAAAAAAATTTACCCATAATCGGTGCTAAAATTCTACTTGAAGATACTGCTAAAATAGTGCCTACTGAAACGAAAATAACGCCGCAAGTCAAAACAAACACTCAGTTACACATGCCATTATACCGAGCACAGCCCTACAACATGGAATGTGTAACACTATCAAAATCTGAACATAATGACCGACCCCTGGCCTCAACACAGATGTCAAGCTCTAAGAACACAGAAACAGGGTCTCTGTTAACTCCTTCCATCGTTATTCATAAAATACAAACCAAAATCGCCTCAGATATCAAGAGTCAACTTTGGAGCAGGGCAAGATCTTGCTCCCCGAGCAACAGCAACTCCATGTCGCCATCGTACGAGGGACGAGGGGCGCGAGCGCTCTCCGTGGGACAGCCGCTGGAGCCTTCCGTGGCCATCCTGCGCATACACTGCCAGGACACGGAGAAGTATGTTCCCGTGAAAGACAAGTTGGCCCTGTTTGAATCTCTGTGTCGTGTGGGGCGCCTGGCGCGCAGCAGTGAGGAGCTGGCAGCCGAGGCGGAGCAGGCGTGGGCCCCGCGTGCGCTCTCCCTGCACGACCTCACCCGGGAGCGCAGCCCGCACGTTCCTGTCAGGGAGATATGCAAATTCTTTGAGAATTTTGGCAGCTCCGAAGTATCTCTAGAAAACAAACCAACAAAGCCATCCCCTGTCAAGGTTTCTCAGAGAAGATTTAGTGAAAAATTGCCAGCAAAAATAGCTTCTCACCGTCAAATACCTTTAAGAGAAAAACACAAAAGTACAGATGTGTATAATATGCTCAGCACACCTTACATTAACATGCCTGTGGTTAATTGTGTTCAAATAAATATTAATGTTGCTAGTAATTTGAACAATTGTTCAAATGCTAAATTGCAAATGGATACATCAAAGTGTAAAGATGATGTCAAAAGTTTAAGTAGCAATTATAATAATAACAGTTACCATGTTAAAGAAAGTGCTGAATTAAAATCCAATGAGGCTTTTGACTATGGAGGTTTTAAACAAATAAGGCTTGGGAACAAAATAATTACATATGTATAATATTTTTGTACATGTTTCTTCAAATTTGATTTTTTCTTGATTCTGAATAAAACACTTATTTTATTTTTAAGATTTATGTCATTCAAAACAAGATTAAATCAACAGTGAGAAAACCAATGTTTTTGAAAGTTTGTTTACATCTATACAATATTATAATGTAAAATTATTATTTTTGGACTGTTTGTCATATAAAATGTTATTGTGATGTTCCCACTAAACAAAAATATTGTTTCTTTACGCCTTTATAAATGGAATATTATCGGCTTGATATTTATGAAATAGAAATGATACCCCCTGCGAAAATGCTTTGTATCGATTTTGGGAAAATTTGTGAAATTGAAAATAACATTTAGGATAGTACTGTCACAGTTCCACCACCAAGAGGTTATCCTAGTGTTAACAGGAACTGCAGATATTTTTGGCATTTTTCAAGTACCTGATTTTACCATGGTTAATTTCTTTATGGCCATAGTATAAACAGTGTAGTTGCAGGGAGTCGAACTAAAATATTATTTTTAAATTTCATAAGATTGTTTAACATATTCGTAACTTGGATCTACCCAAAACCCATATCCAGAGTTCTTACAGTGGCAAACTCAAATAATCTGTGTAAAAATAACCCAGTCAGACATTTTGAAACTTTTTAATAAATATTTGATCAAAAAATCCAATAATTTTATTTTATGAATCAAAGATGTTCTATTTATTTAAATACCCGACTTTTTAAAAGTCCTTGTAAATGTTTAACCTTACTTAACTTTTACTGTTAATAAAAAGTTTGTAAAAATTAATGGAATCTAATATTGAATAAAATACAATAATCAATAATTATTGAAATTAATATATTTGTGCTCTCCGTACTAAAAGCAGAAAGAGAGACAAATAATAATAACACCTATTCTTAAAACTGACCCTCCAGAAATAGTATGATGTTAGTAAACTTTATACCAAACATAAATACTCCTGATATTTAACATTTTCCATTGTATTTGTGAAACCTAAAAAATATTGACTTCAGCTAAAATAAAAAAAAAAACAATTTTGTAATAAATTATTATTGTTCAATTTACCACATTGATGAACATATTTTAAATTATATGTAAGACATATATTATACAGATTTTATAAAAATAAATTTATTGCTCGTTTGTTATCGATATTGTAAAAAGAATGTTAAAGAAGCATGAGTTAGTTTGAAAGTTATTATTTATTGTAATAATATGGATGTCATAGATTATAGAAAAGTTTTTCCTTTTTATGTAGGGCTAAAATAAATGTCTATCTGGTCATGATAATATTATTATACTGTTAAAACCGAAGTATTTCATTAATTAAAGACTGTAAATCTATAATATATAAATAAATGTTAATTATTTACATACCTAATAAAAAATCATTTCAAATAAACATGTTTATTACTTCAACTCCATTCCTAGTAGCTTTGAGAAACCTGACTAATATTAATATAAGTACTTTAAAGTACAATTACTATTATACTTTCATTTACTAAAATTCCCTAAACTCTATTTAGTCAAAGATGAAAGGATTTCTGTTTGTCAAATGACAGTACAGCTTAACATGGTTTGCAGATGATCAAAGAAAAAAGGATTTAACAAACAAACTTTTTTTAATTCATCAATTTTTGTATCCACAAAATCTACCTTAGCGACGCCACATACTGCAGAGTAAAGCTGTAAAAATATTTTCAATATATGAGATCTAGATAATATTATAGTCTATATAGACAGCTTCAAGCAGTGACTGCATATTTATGTGGAATTCCCATAAAAAACATTACAAAACAACACGGCAGTCTGTGTATTTCTAATATCGACTAACTTGTAGCAGTCTGTATAATTCCAGCCTTAGGTTGGTGTGTTTCAAACTTTCATCACATTCGACACTGTCACAATTCAATGATCAACGCCATTTTGTTTTGACATTTGAACAATACCCGTTAAACGTCAAGTTTCGGTACGTTTCAGCTTTTGAACAAATTGTGATCTGTTAAAAAGTATAACAATCCTATTGTTATGCTTGTCAGCTGATTAAAAGCTGAAACGGGCCCAGACTGATTTTTTTAACGGGGACCTTTAAAATGTCATAAAAATAAAATGGCACTACTCAATGAATTGTGACGATATCAATTTTGACTCAAGTTTTTAAGCACATAAGTGTGGTTCTTATTAAAAAAATATATTGCTCAACAGATTAAGATTCCTATTATAGTAGAGATAATTCTTATTTTAAGATTTAGGGAAATATTTTTACAAACATTTATTAATACATTTTGTGGGGGTGGAATCGCGTGCTAATGAAAATAAGTGTTTCGAAAAAAACAGTTTTTTTTTTAAATAATCATACAATCCAAAGATTCCGCTAAAGTAATCTGTAAAAATACCTTTCCCTCAATTGACGATGAGTCCGCATAAAACGTAATTTCACCCTTCCCGCCAAACGCCACCAGTCGATTGATAACAGGTGGATTTTTTATTATTTTTGTTATATTATTGCAAACTTTAGTCAAAATCTGCCGTGAATAGGTGATTTTACTTGTGGTAAGTAAAGATTGACAAAGTTGTCTATGGGTTTAAATTAAAAGTTGTCTATTCCTATAAAAACATAACCATAGAAAAATGACATTAAACTTACTGAAAATATTTTGTTATTTTAGTATAAATTTATTTTATTTCTGAAATGCTCACATGATTCTATATTTTTATTAAATCATTTCAGTTTGAGTATCACGGTGCACAGGCTTTCCAAATGTCCATTAATTGACTAGAATCTATTTTTGTAACATAAAGCGAATACCGGCGAAAATGTCAAACGGCATTTCTATTTGCTATTGAACAATATTAGGTGACAAGTTATTAAAATGAAATGTCCGTGATTTAGATAAATTATCATTTTTTATGTTCATAACTTTAATGCTTAAAGTTTAGAATTATCACATTGGGGTATAACCGCTTTTCAAAATGGGCGATATGATGAAAAAAATTCGTGAACGATCAAAGAAAAGAAAAAAACTTTTGGTTCAAACGGTGAGTATCGTTTCAAATTATGATTAAAGTTGTTTCATAATCATAAAATCATTCTCTTTGAAACTTTGGGTAAAATACTTAGTTATAATTAAGCATGACATATTAATATAATGCCCATATACTACATCATAATATGTTATTTCAGCTTGGTATTTCCAGTGTGGGGGAATTGGGACAAGCCCTGGGGACTGTAGCGGAGGTCCCGATCAAGCAACATATCGGCGAGGATCATTTTAAAGATGTCGCTTTCGGAGACAGTAAATCTACCAGCGAAGAAACTAATGCTCTGGTCTACACTGACTCATCCACATTTTTAAAGGTTGGCTCATATTCTGGTAACAATAAATAAATAAAATATCTTAATCTCATCGTAAAGTTACCTAAATTACCAGTTTTTATTTTACAGTTGTGTGTAAATTAGTGTGTGACTAGAACCTATTTTTGTAAGACAAGTTACCCCAAAAATGAATTATTTCTACGTTTCAAATATTAGTTAAAACAAAACCCATGTTACTCAAGTGTCTCTGTACTCATAATATTGTATTTATTTCAGGGTACACAGTCTTCTAATCCCCATAATGACTATTGTCAGCACTTTGTGGACACGGGACAGAGGCCGCAGAATTTCATCCGGGATGTGGGGCTGGCAGACAGGTTTGAGGAATACCCCAAGCTGAGGGAACTCATAAAGCTGAAGGATGACCTCATTGCCCAGACGGCAGTGCCACCTATGTATCTCAAATGTGACTTGAAGGTTGGGGATTATTGTTGATAAATACTTCAAAAGGAGTCTTTTCGAATATGCATGTGTTTTCTGTCTAAATTATTGTACAGTAAAATTGAAAGTGAACTTCCTTAAATGCTTATATTGTTGTTCACTGAGTCAAGGAAGGTGAAGGTTTGATTGTAATAATTGTTGTTTCCAGACAATAGATATGAAGCAATTGGGGAGCAAGTTTGATGTAATACTGGTGGAGCCCCCACTGGGCGGGGACTGGAGCTGGAAGGATGTGTTGGCCCTCGACATCCCCCAAGTGGCACAGTCCAGGAGCTTCGTCTTCCTGTGGTGTGGCAGCTCGGAAGGTACCTTTTGCTGTGTTGTCGACTGATGAAG
Organism: Drusus annulatus; assembly: GCA_022651775.1. Classification (NCBI taxonomy): domain Eukaryota; kingdom Metazoa; phylum Arthropoda; class Insecta; order Trichoptera; family Limnephilidae; genus Drusus; species Drusus annulatus. Next base: position 12,261 of record JAGWCC010000593.1, read on the forward strand.
TACTTAGCCAATCTTAAGGCTTCAGTAATTTCAAAGTTTCAGTACTGTTGAGATTGTAAATCGTATTTTATAAAAACGCAGAGGAATATGGCTTCACTTCTTGATACTTTGTTCTGTCCTGGTCAAAAAGTCATTGAAAAGGCACTGAATGCCAACAAGTGTCCCAAAGCTCTGTAAATAATTTTATTTGAATGGTATTGCTTTAGGTTTGGACATGGGACGAGATTGTTTGAAGAAGTGGGGCTTCAGAAGGTGTGAAGATATATGCTGGATTCGCACAAACATAAATAATCCCGGCCACTCTAAGAACCTGGAGCACAACGCCGTCTTTCAGAGGACTAAAGAACATTGCCTGATGGGAATTAAGGGGACTGTGAGACGCTCAACAGACGGAGACTTTATCCACGCCAATGTGGATATAGATTTAATCATATCAGAAGACCCAGAGTACGGCAGTCCAGAAAAACCCATAGAAATATTTCATATTATGGAACATTTCTGTCTTGGAAGAAGAAGGTAAGGCCATTCTGTGATCAAAAGCGTCGGGTTAACACCCAAGCGTCGTAGGTTTAACCGTCTGTAAGCGATGTCCTCCCCATAGCATAAGCTACAATTAAAGCTTTTAATGATGGGGGTGGGGAGAGTAAAATGTTGCCTGATTATTTGTTACATGAGAAAAGCAGCCTTTGTATTATACAATTTGAGAACATTCATCCAGGATGGATAGATAGACAGGTGCAAGAAACCATGGTTTACAATTACACTAAACTCTTGGACCTTAAAAGGGCTAAAAAAATTACACTAATTAAAATTAGCCCATTTTTTCATTATTATTATTTTTTTACATTCAAACATTGTACTACAGTAATTTGTATTATACAAAAGAGGTGAAAATGAGAAATTAAAAAATTGGATAAAACTGTAATAACAAGCTTATCCAATTTTTGACCGGTCGGTAGCTGAGTGGAAAAACGCGTCGGATTCCCTCCCGGGCGTCGTGCGTTCAATTCCTCTGCTGGCTAAGTCTTCCATCATTGCACAAGCAACATCTTCCGCTTCTTATGATGGCAGTAGGAGCTTTTCAAATATTGTCAGGTTATTCGTAACCCGGTAATGTTTGTCTTTCATTTATTAAAAAAAACCTATGGCGGCTTGTGACTGCTATGATTAAAAAATACAAAAGTATCAAAGCATATGTGGCCCTAAATATATTTTTTTTAAATTAGAATTTAAAATAAAAAAAGCTGCCAAAATATCAATATTTTTGTATTTTACAGTCATATCATACTCAAAAGTCACGACCTGCCACTGATAAGCATATAATCGGTATTCTGCGAAAAACAGTTAATTCCAAATTTGATGTTTTGATTGAAACATAATTAAAGTTTTGGAAGGGAAGGTAATTATAATAATAATATTAATATTTGGATAATTTGTATAGCAACATTTTTGTGTAAAATCGCCTCAAGGGCGCTGTACAAATCTTAATTTCTAGTTTATATAAATATACTGCAACATAACATACTTACCTGGCAGGTCACTTCTGGGAGGACACAATCACTATATCATAATATGTATTTATCTTTTTGCATGAGCATGGGCATGAGCACAAATTTAAAATAAGTTTTTTTTTTTAATTTTCGTAGTGAGGAACAGATAATGATGAAAATCTTCTTATGAATTTAAGGAATGAGAGTCTGAAATTTTTTTCTTTGTTTGAACAGAAATTGTATTGGGCTTGTTACACTTCTTTATTATGGATGATTTCCTGAAAAAATGGGTTTTGAGTTTGGCTCTGAACTCTGTCGAGTCTTTTATTGCTCTCAGATCATGTGGTAGTCCAATCCAGGCTTTAGAACCTGACACTCAAGCCTGAAAACTTAGTGTCTGGTGTGCTCTTTGGTTCCTTCAACCTTCCGATAGCCGATGACATCCAAGGGTTGACTGTCGCGAATTGGAATCTTCAGGAATACACGATTCCGATAAATAAGCCGGAGCCATTCCGTTAATTGATTTGAATACCATCCAGCAAAGCTTGAACTGGATTCTTTCAGGATATTTATGCTAGTGAAGATTTTTGAGGTGCTCTAAGATATGGGAATATTTTGATACGCCGGTGATAAGACTTGCCGCGGCGTTGAAAACTAGTTGTAGTTTGTTAATTTGATATTTAGGAAGACTAGCGTATATTCCGTTGCAGTGATCTAAACGTGAAACGGCGTACGAGTTTAGAAGTAATTTGGTTGCCTCTGTTGGCAGGTTTTTTCGCACATAATAATAAAGGTAATATTGGGATTTAATCAATAGGTAATAAAATGCTTTCCAATTTAAAATTGTAACCTCTATTTGCAAGGATAAGTAAACACAATAGTGCTTTCAATAAGAATAAACAATTTTTTTTTACCAACTGGGCATCATTTTGGAACTGTTTTTAATTGAAAAAGGGTAAACTAAGAGTGATTTATGCGTATTAATGTGGTATTTTATTCTTTATAACTGGGTATTCGGTTTTTTAATTGTTTTTAGGGTTTTATGGACACACCTACATAGATAAATTTTATTATTATTCAGAATCAGTTGCTGATGAATCTGGGGCATTAAGATCTAGTACTCTTGCAGAAGTGGGTCGGAGAAATACCAACTGAGATCACACCCACTGCACACTTGTTGGAAGCTCAGTTTTGTATACTTTTTGCAAGACAATAACTTGACTACCCTTCTTGGATCCGTTGACATTTATTTTTTTATATCCATCACGGTCATTGTATTTATACTGTATTATTCATGGTACCTAAGTTTTTATCATATGTAAATGCCTTTTCTTTAATGCAAAACAATTATCTTCGTCCAGACAGTTCGCATAACACACGTGAACCATTCCCAAATAGCAAATTTATAATTTAGCAGTCAAAAGGGCAAAATGAAGTGCATCAAATCAATTGTGACTAAAAATACATTTGGGTCTTTACATAAATTTTCAAGTATCTATTCGCTTGCTAGTTGGGAACGACTCATGCGCTAGCTTCGCAGTGTCTGGACAAGGTTATTGATGTAAGCAAGAACCCGTCTCTTATTCTGTTTATTTAAAAAAAATTGGAGAATGTATGGTTGCCGTCATGAATATATCTTTAATTAAATATTTGTAAAAAGCATGAACTTTCTGGCTTGCCATATTTATGAAGAAAACAGATAAAAGTTGTTTAAAACCACTTTACTTATTAAAATGATGATGTTGTCCTGAAAATGGAAGGGTGCTTCCGAAACCGGTGGACGAAATATTAATAATAATGTGGTTTAAATAAATTTGATCTGTTTTCTCTATAAATATGTTTCATTGATCGCTCCTTATCCATTATCTTGCCTACGTTGCATTCAAACTTCCTTCTCATGTGGTCGTTGAAGTTTAACAGCAGAGATTGCTTTTGGTCATCCTCTGCTGTACACTTCTCGCATATTTGACATAGAGGTCTTAGCGGTTATTGCTGATACAATAGTAAAGTTATTTAATTGTCAATGTTTTTTTTATAAAGTTCGTACAATTTAGAAATGCCGAGTGTACCACTCTCTAAATCTTTTGTGCTTTGTATTAAGGTCATTTGTGTCAATTTTGACTAGAGCATTGCAAAATATTGTTAATCCTTTGTCAACTCTGTTAAATAACTATCTAATCATAAAGAGTGTACCCAAAAACACTAATCTCAAACTTATTTTAATTTCAATTCCGATACTTAGTATTTAAAAAAAAAAAATTGTTTTTACCCAAAATAAAAAATTTTCACCTAAGAAATGTCTTTGAGTAGATCGACCAGCGCAATGTGACGGTAGTGCAGGAAAACATTCCATGTATTTCTTTACATCCAACACATCTTTTTCAGGAATCTTATTAACTTAATTTTTATTTTCAGGCTACATATCTTCGGTAGAGACTCCACCATCCGACCAGGCTGGGTTACTGTCGGCCACGATCTGACAAACTCTAATTTCAATGCCGATACTTACGCCTCGTACTTCTCTGATGGCCGAGAGACCACGCGCTGCACTGAACGCATCGAGGCCCTGCGACCCAAGAGCCCCCCTAATACTAGCAAAGGGGGCTGCCGCCTGCGGGGTAGAGGGGGTTTTAGAGGAAGGGGGCGCGCTCGGGGGGCTCCACTGTAGTAAAAATAAATGTTTCTCAATTCACTCTTCTTTTTGCGACAGGCATTTTGTACTGCATTAGATTAAGATGACTCAATATTAACAACACGCTCATGAGATGGTATATTTTACCATTTTTATATTAAAAATGCAATAAAAAATAATATTACACATTAGTTTTTATTGTTTACCTCACCTTTTCAGCAGTTATCGATTGATATGTATTGGTAATCCACTTCTCAAACCAGCTAAAAATCTCATTGTTGACCTGCTTGTTATGTTGCTGTGAAATTCAGTTTTCGTAGTGAGTATTAATCTTTAAGATTACCATTACAGGAAATGTGCAATATTGTCCATCAATAGTTTAATTTAATTTTTGATGATATGAACTAGCGTTGGGAAAAACTTCAATGTTTTGTGAATGCTTCACGAAATGCTAGTTCTTTAAAATGAACTCTCGCAGTGAACACTTCAATTGAAGTCGAACTCGCAAAAAAGAGATTTGAATTTATCCGGTTATTTGTTCAGTTCTTTTTGTTCCTTGATATTTTTTCGAAAAGTACTAGCATATCGGCAAAAAAGTTCCTCGTCAAAACAAAAGTACTAGTCGGTAGAGATTTAAAAACGAAAAGACCTGGAACTGGTTCCTCACCGAAAGTAACACGTACTAGTCGGTAGGGATTTGAAAGTGAAAAGATCTGGAACCGGTTCCTTGCCAAAATAAAAAGAACTAGTCAGTAGAGATTTTAAAACGAAAAGAACTCCCAAAAAAACACGTTCCTTTAGATCGAAGTACTTTGAAGTCGGACTTCAATTGAAGTACTTGAAATGAAGTACTTCTTTATAGGCTTTGAAGTTCAACTTCGCAACTGAACTGCTGCAAATTAAAGTAGTTCTTTGTAATCTAACTTCCATTGAAGTATTTGTTCAATGAAATGAAATTAATGAAGTTTGAACTGCCGCAAAATGAAATAGTTCACACGGAGCAGTCACAATGCTAAAATGAACTACCATTGAACAAATACTTCAATTGAAGTATTTGTTCAATGAGCAATGAAGGAAGTAGGAACTGCTGTCAAAAGAAGTAGTTCTTTCGGAGCGGTCACAAAGCTAGTATGAACCTTCCACACATACAGAAAACAGTATTAAGTATCAGGATCTGGGTTCCTAGATGTAGAAAAATTTTAGTAAAAATTTGAGTTTTAGAATTTGTTCTATCAAAGTGAAAAAGTGTGACTTAAGGTGGAGAAAACACCGCTTTAATTTGCGAAATTATGGTAATATTTTTACACAATATGAAAAACAGTATATTTTAAAGACATACGTATATTATTTTTTTTATTGAATGAAATAAAATCTACCACTAAGGATCCGATGCGTTAATTTTTCTCCAATTTTAAGTATTTTTTTAAAATAATTTCAAATGGCTCTGTTTTGTAATAATTAGGGTTTAATGAAAAAATAATATTTTGTCCATATCTATTTCATACGATAGGGTAGCGCCTATTATAAATGTGACGAAACTTGGAACTTATTTTCTAGCATGTTTTTTCACCTTCGGGTTATGTTCTTCTCTGACAACAGAGGATATTTTAAATTATAATAATTAAAAATGCGGTTCGCAAAAGATTCCATTTTGAAAAATTAACTCGTAGGTATAAATCCCTTCGAGTGAATTTTACGATGAATTTGTAAAAATATCCAATAATGATTTGTGATCGTCTCTGCTAACTATATCGTCAATATTTTACCCGCACCAGGCGCAGTTTGACTCCGGGCCGGGCGCCGTTTGACTCCGGGCCGGGCCTGTTGAAAGACCACCATTCAAAATCGAAACGTTGCTTGAAATGGCTTTTGACGTGCTTGGTGACGAGATCTGAATAGCCAGGTACTTCCCAACCTTCCTCTGCCTCGTCTCCTTCCCCTCCACTACCTTGCCTCACAACATACCCCAATAGGGGAGCCACGGTCCAGTCTTGTGCGGTAGTGAAATAAAATAATAAATAAGAAAAAGCAGATGGGAGGTGCTTACTGGGAAATTATTCCAGGAGCACAGGCGTGTGAGAAGGTGACTCATTCAAATTATTATTCGAATTATCGGATATTTTTTTTACAATTGGTGAATTCAGTCAAGTTCGGGCGTTTCTCAATTCCCGGTACCCGGAGCGCAGAAGTCGGCGAAGTAAAATGTCGGCAAAATAGCGGTTTGATTTGAACTAAATTCCGTAGCGACGCTACGTCACAATAAAAATAAAAATGTTTCACGCAGTTAACATTATTACAAGAACAAAATACCAGGAGCACAGAAAAGTGATCGGGTGTTTTTGTTAGGTTATTTTTTTGTCAAACATTATAGTATTGACTATTTATTAAATTCAATGATTTTATGTATTCAAAATATCTAAAGTGGCGACTACGAAAACGAAAGTTTTTCACCTTCTCGCACACTTGTCCTCCTGGTATAATCTCCGAGTTAGGTGCTAGCACCTTCCTATGGGTCGTTTTTTTTAAATATATATTTTTTTATTTCATGTCACTACCGCACTAGAATCCCAACTGCCTGAAACCAGTGGGACTATGGCACCCCAATTGCAGCGCCGGATCCACCATTAGTTCAAACTGCAAAAAATATAGGCGCCATCTCTGAAGGGGCGCCGTGAAAATAAAGATCTCATTTAAATTTACTTCAAATATTCTCCGAATTATATTTAAAAAATACCCAAATAATTTTAAAATTACCACATATTACTTCAATTGAAGTTTGTTATGTTGGTAGTTCCGCTCATATGTTCATTTGTAGTTTACTTCGAACCTTCAATTTTAGTTCTTCGTTCATGCGCACGATTGTAATATCACACCATCCACAGTTCAATAGTTCTTTACTTCAATTGTAGTTCTTAGTATTTTTTAGCTCTTCGTTCCCTCGCACTTCCTGTCGACGCACTCGTGACAGTTGCTTTTGATTTCTTTGCTTGTTTTTTCTGGCGTGGGACACAAGTTTTGTTTTGATCATAATATAATATTTAATTTATTTCTTGTTTTAATAAGTGCCAATTTTTATTTTTTTAAAACTTTTATAACAATAATAAAATTATTTATTAATGATAATTGTTATATTAATACATTTCCCTCCTAGATGACGCTAGTATAGTTTGCGCTACGCATACGGTCACTTCTAACGGGTTCATATAAAGCTTGGGTTGACATTAGCGTTGGGAAAAACTTCAATGTTTTGTGAATGCTTCGCGAATTGTTAGTTCTTTAAAATGAACCCTTCGAAGTGAACCCTTCAATTGAAGTCGAACTCGCGAAAAAAGAGATTTGGATTTATCCGCTTGTTTGTTCAGTTCTTTTTGGAACCGGTTCCTGCCAAATTACATGGTACTAGTCGGTAGAGTTTTGAAAACCAAAAGAACTGGAACTGATTCCTCGCCAAAGAATAGCACGTACTAGTCGGTAGCTCTTTGGAACTGGAAAGCACTGGAACCGGTTCCTCGCCACAAAAATCACGTACTAGTCGGTAGACATTTCAAAACGAAAGGAACTGGACTGGTTCCTTCATTTTGAAATGTCAATGCCTTCACAACACTTGCATCACATCGGCTAGGTAAAAAATCCCATCCCATTCCCACTCCACGGCCTCCACGCCTCTGTTCTCCTTAGGAAAGAGCCCATAAAAGAAAAAGGATGCAGCTCCAAGTAGAAAAAACATGAAATATTTAACTTCAGTCAAATAAAATTTTTTCAAACAGTAACAAGTTCAGAACTTATGTATTTTTTTTATCTTTTCCTTGCTTAGGGTTTTTAATCCAGTAAAGATCTTTTCCCTAAGAAAACACTAATGTAAAAATAAACTCAGTCAAGTAAATAAAACCATCAGATGGTGATAGTAATAAGGCCTAATGAGCCGCAGTACTAGTTAGATAGACATTATGAGGGGTATTTGTATAAGCCCCAGCTAGTTAGTAGAGGATTACGAAAGAATCCATAAAATCAAAAAAAAATGCCTTCACAACGGTACTGCTTCAAATTGAAGTACTTCTTTCAATGGAATAAAGTTAATCAAATGAATGAAAGCTAAAATGGACTACCAACTTCAATTAAAGTGTTGGTTCAGTGAAATGAAGTTGTTGACATGAAGTTAATGAAATGAATGAAGGCTAAAATGAACTACCACCTTCAATGGAAATATTTGTTCAATGAAATGAAGTTATTAAAATGAATGAACGCTACAATGAACTACCGACTTCAATTGAAGTATTTTTTCAATGAACAATGAATGAAGTACGAACTGTTGCCAAAAGAAGTAGTTCTTTGAAGCAGTTCTTTCAAAGCGGTCACAACGCTAGTTGACCCGAAATCTGGATCTCAGCGGTACTTCAATTGAAAAGCCGTGAAAAGTTTATTATAAAAAACTAGCAGTTCCCGAAGCCTTCCCACAACTTTGAAGTTTTTCCCAACACTACTTTCTACACGCTAAACTAGAGATGGTCGATATCCGAATTGGGTGTACCTGCGGTTCCAGTTCCGGTGACCAGCGAGGAACCCGTTATTTATCCAGTTCTTTTTGGAACCGGTTCCTGGTGTCAGAAAAGTTCCTCTAAGAAGGTTTTTATATTAAGAAAAAAAATCTCGCCGCCACAATTTCTTTTTCATGGGGGGCGGGGGTTGCCAGCGATGTTTAAAAAACGAAAATAACTGCAACTGTGGAACCAGTTTCTCGTCAAAAGGTTCTTTCCGCCAAAAGCCGCCCAAAAGAGGAACCGATTCCTCGGACAAAGAATATCGATTTTTATTTGCCAAAAAAAGGAACCGGTTCCTCAGAGAAATAATATCGACGGTTCCAGTGACCGGTTTGGAACCGGTTCCTTTTAACCGGGACAGGAGTATCGACCATCTCTACGCTAAACGCCTATATACTTGGAGTAACAATGTATGGAGAGAGCTAATTATTTTTACCCAACCTATACAAACTTCCGATAAATCACTTTCTCCGAGTTTTTACGTCGTACACCATGAGTGAGAAAGAGACAACACATATAATACACCGCTTCTATGTACTGTCATGATGATCTTGGGCTCCTGGGTCACCGCGGGACTCCGCCCACATTTTCTATTATGCCACTAAACTTGACACAACTAAACGTTTTTTTAAGTTATATGCTATATTTTTGTTGATTACAATACTGTGAAAAAGTGGTTATACGAATAAACAAAAACATTATGTCGATATGTGATATGAATGGATGTATAAATACCCTAGCCTTAGTCTTAGCCACGCCCAGGTCCGCCGAGTCCGGTAAAAAACATCAAAAACAGACTACACTGCCTTGGATAGATACCACTCTATATACTCTAAGCCTATATATTAAATTAAATAAAACATACTATCCATGGACGGCAATCGAATCTGTAACTTCCCAAAAATTAAATTGAAAATTAGCGCTTCTCGTTTTATACTTCATATGAGCTGATACCTACCTACTTTTTGTTCGAACGAAAAATTCACAAGGAGTGTGAAAAAAGACAAAATTATGCAGAAACAAGCAGTGCAAATGAGAGAGTAATCGGCAAATCAAATTTATGTTAATGTAATAATAATACAGCGCTGTATCAACTTAAAGTTGGTGTTTAAATTTACGTTTTGACAAGAGGCGCCAAAAAATTAACCTGCAGCAGGCGCCGTCTATCTTAGGACTGGGCCTGAAGCAGTAGCTCCAGCAAGAGCCCAACTTATGGAGAGTAGAATAATTACGAAAAACATTTTTTTTTTCATTTGTTATACTATAATTTGAAATACTATATTTTTTGTAATATATAAATAAATAAATATATCGTCATCGCGCTTGATGAGCGAGAAGACGGAGAGGTGATGATGACAATATTGAACGAGTAATTTGTAGGGTAAAATTCAAAATAATCACGATGTGAATAAATGCGACCAGTACGTGATTTTTGTGGCGAGGAACCGGTTCCAGTGCTTTTCACTTTGAAATCTCTACCGACTAGCATGTGCTTTTCGACGAGGAACCAGTTCCAGTTCCAGTTCTTTTGGTTTTTAAATCCCTACCGACTAGTACTTTTCAAATTGGCAAGGAACCGGTTCCAGTTCTTTTTACTTTCCAAACTCTACCGACTAGCACGCGCTTTTTTGGCGAGGAACCGGTTCCAAAAAGAACTGAACAAAGAGGCGGATAAATCCAAATCTCTTTTTTCGCGAGTTCGACTTCAATTGAAGGGTTCACTTTAAAGAACTAACAATTCGTGAAGCATTCACAAAACATTGAGGTTTTTCCCAACGCTGGACTGGCCGAAAGCATCGGATATCTGGTTCGGTCGCGGTCGGAACTCGCCCACCCCCTACCACTTCTCGCGGAAGCCATCTTACGGATTATAACAAAACTTTTAGAATTAATATTTGACTAATTTTTGACCAAAGTGTTGCTTAAGTCCTTTTGCCTTTCCAGCGATGATATGTAGAAAGTCATTGCTTTCCTTCCGTTTTGGAAACTTATTAATCAGGTCCCGGGTTGGGAACCTCTGGTAGACTATTATATTTAGTACCAATATAAGAGACTCAGATGGATGGGAGGGAGAAAAGGGGAAATAAAATATGAAGATGAATATAAATCCTAATGCAAAATATTTTAATGATTGCATTAGGTATTTTATATCACAAACATGCTTATGTTATCATTTCATCTCCTTTTTGTGTATCAATTATAAGTTTAAATGTCAGCCCAACACATGCTGTACAGTACATATATCTGGTTGCATAGCTTTAATATAATCTTCGTCTGTTCAAAACACATGTGGTTTAGCATTTAGTAGGGATAAAACCAATTATTTAATCTTGAATGTTAAATTCTTCTTACAAAGATCAAGTGATAACAGACCAGCCATTATAAAATGGTAAATTGACCTCCACTATATTTGGTCCATTCATTAGGGACTCTAGCTCGCAATATATTATTTGTAAATACAATTTCTAGATTGGTGTAAACTTTTAGAAGAGATATACTGGATGGTGTCAAGTGATGCAAGTATTGTCCAATGCTCAAAACAGGATCTTGTGGAGATAGTACATATCTATTTGTCACTTGGCTCATGAAACATTGAACAACTGTGCTATCTGCAATACATATTTGACAATAGTTTAGACAGTTCACCAATAGGTGTTTTGATTAGTACGTTTTATTAGTACTATAACTAAAAGGTTAGGTGCAATAAAACACTATCCCACACATGTAAGTAGTACGCTGAATTATTCTATAATAGTTTCAATTCATTTCTTATTGTGAAGATGTTTAGTGTCGCAAGGACGATAAGGAAATAGGAGTGATGGAACATGAACCGGTGTTCTCTTGTGTTGTTGATGTGTGGAAGCGGGCATCATTGCTCCAATCCCTTCAGCGGTCAATCCGTTTCAATCTCCACACTTGCAATAAATGCCACAGTACAGCCAAAGTTGACAGGTAACAATACCGAAACCATCATAATGTAAAATACACAATCTGTCACAAATATTTTAACATTAATCTAACATCGATTAGTATTTTAATAGTTAAAACTGATAAAATAAATGTATTTATTCAGCAATATAAAGTATGTGTTTGGTTGGTATAAATGATTGCATTTGCAACACATTTTACAATGTGAATGCTAACAAAAAGGTGCCTAGCAAGTACCCTTCAGTATGAAATTACTACGAATGACAAAAGGGTGAAGTGAATTCTCCTGAATATATGAGCATCTGCATTCCGATGTTTCATAAAAAAAAGACAAAAGATTTAACAAAAAGCACACGTTTGTTTGTTTGTTCATATCAACACTTGCTACACATTGATTGATAATGTGAATGTTCTCATTAGTGACGATTCAATGATAGAATACCTATTTGTCTGTAACATCACTGACTACATCACAGCCAGTCGTAGCACATCCACATCAGTATCACTACAGTAGAGTAGAGTACAGTACAATACAGTATAGTCACTAGGGCGGGCAACACAACTCAGTCTTGGTTTACTCTTGCTATGTACACGTGCCAGCATATTACTGTTACCCTGAGCTGAGCTACCCGAGCCAGCCACTGCACTGAGCTATAATGTATTCATCAATTATTTTTTATAAGATCCAAATGAATTTAATGATAAATTATACATAAAGAAAATGTTGAATGGAACATAATAATAATGTTCACATCAGTATAGAATAACCTAATGAAACATTCCCAGAGCTGGCCAAAGTGACACGGGGCGCTGCGGGGCCCCGCCTGCAGAGAACCTTTTCTTCTGGTCTCCACAATTTCCAATGCTTTGGCCCCCGTTGAGTGATGCTTATGATTAAGCACAAATTATATATTTATATACTCATATATTAACAGAAAGTATCCATTTTATCTGTATTAAGTACAACATTCAATTGAAGAAGAAAACACCAATCAATATCAATATTTTGAAAATAAATGTAATTAATTTTATCCCAATCAAAGAAATTGATTTTCATTTGTAGATAAAGATGGTAAAAAAATTGCAAAATCATTAATTAGCATTGGCAAGAAAAATTGAATCTCTCGAGATCAAATAACTCGCTTCCGTTAATTTGTACTGCTTAGGTAGAATAACACGTGTCAACACATACCAAACCGTGTTTAAACACAGTACATAATGATATAGGCTTCCTAAAGTATTCCAACATTCATCATTACTTTGGTGGCTTTTACTGGATTTTCTCAAAATAGAAAAACAATAATTTAGCAATTTCTTTTAAATCTTTACTACAACTATAAATTATTCATCGTCGTGTGAATAAGTCGGTAAATGGTTAAATTCTAGCGGCTATAAAACAAAGGGTGCCTTTAGAATTATGAGATGTGACAACCGATTCACTAAGCCAATATAAACAATATGATTTAAAAAAAAACAATTAACAGATCACTATGCCTTAAGTATGTTTCCTTTTATGTAAATAAGCTGATATTTATAAATAATTAAAAACTTTGAATGACAGATTTATTTGAATTACATTATAACTAAATTTAAACAACTTGCGCTTTTCTGTTTCAGTTTAAAAATAATTCTTAAAAAATAAATAATGTAATTAGCATTAGTAAAAATTAGTTTTCTATGTCAATTGTAAAAATATTTTAGATAAATATGTTTATATACAATACAGCGAGCCCATGGTATCTGCAGACAAGCCTTTTTCACATTCCGCATAGATACTCTAGGTTCTACTGTGCATACATTATACCACGAGTATTGTACACACATTGCATGGTACATGCCTTATGGGGTTATGAACCCATGTTGATAACCCATGTTATCAACATGTGTTCTACTATACATACATCATACGTACCACAAGTCCTACTGTCCACACATTGCATGCTCCAGGGTATCTACAGTGACGTGCATAATTAGATCCACAAAATCCTGCGAGCACTATACATACATCGTGGATACCACAAGTTCTACAGTTCACATATTGTAATTATCATGGGTACTACAAAACACAGAGGATACGGTGGGTCTCATTGTGCCCGTGCTGTAGATATCATGGATGCTTCATTATCTAGAAGCAAAAAAAGTGCTGTGATTTGAAACCCTCAAAACCGATATTGGTAAAAGTAAAGAAAAAAAAAAAATATAATCTTTTAGCCGTTTACTGCAACACATCTATTAATTTTACGGAAATTAAAAAAAAAAAATTATTTGGCATGAAATATTCTTCAAGTATTTTCTAAATATATTTGGAAAATCCTAGTAAGGAGGGCTTCAAATCTGTAAGGTTACCATGGTGATACCATGAATCCTACTGTATGCATAGTTTGTAGTGTTTGAACCAGTGATGTGATGTCTAGACATAAAGGGATATTTTCATAAATCTAAGGAATTTTGAATCCTAATATATTTTTACATCTGACAATTAAAGACGATATTAAACAGGAGAGGGGGTGAAGACAGATAGTTTCTGGCCACCTCTAGAGAGATCACACAGCAAATTGGACCATTTCAAGGGAGAAATAACAATTGGTTTTCCAAAGTTACACAAAATATATAGTGGTGCTCGGAATCTATTGAAATTTTGTCATTTTTGACATCACATCACTGCAATGGGCCCTACTGTGAGCTTGGTAGACGCCATAGTCCCACTGTGGATACACGAGTGATGCTACAGGTTCTGCTGTACATACATTAGAAATGCCACAAATTTAACTGCACATACATTAAAAATGTTGGATTCTACTGCACACACATTAGATATGCCACAAATTCTGCAGGATATGCATTAGAAATGCCACAGATTCTACTGCACATACATTAGAAAAACCACAGATTCGACAGCACACATTAAATGCCAAATTTTTTGCTGTACATAGATTGGAGCTGTCACAGATTCTACTGTACATAGATTAGAAATGCCACAGATTCTACTGCACATACATGAGATGTCACAGATTCTGCCGTACATGCATTAGAGATACCACAAGTCTCACTGTATAGACATACGCCCTGTACGCTCCCACCCTCTGTCTGTATTCCTTTTAGTTCCAGAACTCTATTAGTGACAAAAATATTTTATAACATTTGCATATCTTACATTTTTGCATAAAATTACAGATACTGAAGATCAACACATCTGCACTCCAAAGGTATGCATATATAAAAATAACTTTATGAATGTAAAGTTTTCAAAGAATACACTGTAGGATTTCAATAATAAAATCCATACTATCCACTAGTAGGAAAATAAAACTGCAAATAATCATACCACATTACAGTCACAACGATTACTATAAAACAAGTCAAATTAAATTATTAACACATAATATATTTATTTATTCTTGTTTTAAACATAAGTTTAAATAGACGAATGAATGCAGAAAAAACAATGTATTATACAATCGTAACAAGGCATTGGTATCGGTACGGTACGGCATTCAAGTTCCTGGCGCAGATCCCCCAGAGCACTGTGCCATGCGCCGGGAGAACTACTCCAACCAGTCAGAGTATTATGTATGATCTAACAATTATTACCAAAAATAATTATTAATGATTCTATCATAAACACATTAAAAAAAAAATGTTTCCAAGCCATAAAATATTTATGCAGGTACAAATAACGATCTTCAAAGTGAGAGAATGCACGAGATTGTTAAATCAGAGATAAATGTCACTTTCACTTGATCAATTACATTTAATAGAAATACAGAACTATCCTCCATTCATTACAAATATTCAATAAAAGAAAACTGCAAAATCTCTGAGATCAAATATGTGATCGACATATTAAGAAAGCAACAAAACAAAAAGCACACTAGCGTTCAGTATTCTAATTAACCTATTACATAACAAACTTCCTCATCATTAAAGTAACTTATTATGACAAATCATACATTATTTAAACGTCCGTCATACTCTTTGACTCGCTAAATTGTAAAAAATGACAACAATGTACAATATGGAACACTAACTGCTTAATTCTTCACACACTGGGCACTGGCTCTGGTCACTGGTCACTGGTCACTAGGCCCCAGGCAGGCCATCGAGAGACACGTCACAGGTCCCACGTCCCGACACCTCCCCAAGCAGTCTTAGCAGTTAAACGTTGCAAAATGGCACATCAACAAGTGGACAACATTCTGCTTATACTTTACTCCTCACGGGTGGGTTCCTCACAGGTAGGTGGATTCTCCTGTAAAAACACCACATGGTAAGCGACACACCTCGACCCACAAGAAACACACAAAGCTAACACAAATACAGTTGTAACACTAAACAGGCACTGTCCTCTTATTTTACTTTTAGTGCTAGTGGTGGCTTGCTCTTTAGGGACTCCCTGTGAATTTAATCATCTTCAAGTATTCTCTATTTAGGAAACTTTCCAATGAATACCATTAAAATGATCAAAGATGCAAGGGCAAATTAACGGTATAATGTATGTTGACAATTTAAAAATAAAATATATTAAATCATAGTAATAATTAGTCTGTTGAGAATGCGAGGGTATAATTACCATTTTATGTTATCTAATTGAATTCATATTATTTGGCCAAGCTTAAAGTGTTACATGTACCATTTAAAATGCGAATAGTAAGCAAAATGATTTATTATTTTTCCATCTTTTGAAGAATCTAATCATTATTTAAATATGCATTGGTTTTGAATCCCAAACCATGTGATACTATTTTGTTATTCATACACATCAATAGATATGTATATTTAAAAATAAGAAATACGGTGTTTCCATAACCAAATAGTTGATTCTAGTATAAAAGTATGTAACCACCACCATAAACAAATAAAAAGAAATTATCTCATACAAATAATAAGAGTGGAAAACAAAAAATGTTACGATACTATGTACTACTAAAATAAAAAAAAATTATTAAAATGCTGCATTTTTTTCTTTATACAAGAAACTTTATTTTTTAAATTTATGCGTAAAAAAGACATGATTGAAAAAAGTCCGAAATTGATTAGGTTTTGAAAAGCTTGAGTGTCAAAAATTAAAAAAAAATAATGAAAAGAACGAAAGCATAATAACTACACGAGTAAAACTGTAGCCGAACAAAATAACCTATAGTCAAGTCCTAAAGAGTCTTTCAAAACATGCTTCAAATAATTATGAATGCAATTAGAACCTTTAAATCATATGAAAACTACGAGGATACAAATAGTGATAAAACAAAACGTGGGAACACATTGCTGGGAATCCATGGACACAATAATTGAAATGGAAAAATGAATGAAACAATACACACAGACAGTAAGTGGTTGCAAGTAATGGACAAGCAGCAAAAAGACAAAAGGAGCAAATGCGAGCTTAGCTGTATTAGTCCAAGGGTTAATCGGGCATGAATGCAAAACAAATAGGAAAGAGACAAGGGACGGGCGACACATTACTGTGATCAAGCTTGGAGCATCCGGTCCACGTCGGGCCGCTGCTGAGATTCCAGCTCCAGGTCTGGCTCCGACAGCAGGCGGTAGCGCCCCAGCAGAGCCGCGCCCGCACTCTCGCCCAGCTCGCCCACCGCTGTCACCACAACCAACGGTCACACACATTAGCTCATCACTCTAATTATACCTTCCCTGTGCTTCCTCCGACTGCTCTGAGCCGTTCGTCTGTCGTAATTTATAACAAACACTTTCTTTTAGCCACAATCTCATTGCTTTATTACCAACATGGAATAATAATTATTGTAATATTATGTACGGGTTGAAAAGCTTCATGAAACTAAGTCGATGACTAATTCAGATGTCACCATCATAGGAGGTCAATGGACTGACGAGAATGTCAAGTTTCATGTCACTTTCCTTACTATGCACATTTATGATTATTCAGGTCTTGATGCACAATGCCAATGCCAATGTTATTGGTGAAACAACAAACTGTTAAGAGTAATGCAGCAGTTAGTGTTGACATTCAGAGATATGTGATGATTTCCAAGTGAAACCTAGTTTATTGATGTCGGCATCCAAATGTAACATATGATGACAAGATGAATCAACTTTCCAATAAGATGTAAAACAGTATATTTCTCAAGACCATGGTACTTTATTTTGTCAGGCGGTGAATACTAAGTCTCCGTCACCCGCAAGTACCCATATCTCTACAGTACAAAGAGTTACTCTATGGGAGAAGTCTGCTAAAAACAAACCTGTCAACATAATATAATATTCATGCACAAACTGAACCAATACCTGAGCTACAGTTCCAACACAAGTGAGACACTACTGGCACAAATATATTCTGTTCACCCAGTACTGGGCTAGATAAGCTCCAGCTAACCGGCAAACAGAACTTATTTACACAAGTAGCTACTAATCACAGCTCCGGAAATACGAGACGAATATAATATACTACTTTGATAAATACCAAATACTTTTGTTCTACAATTATTGACTTCAATGTTCAACCTATGCTTACAGGTTTTTAATGATATTTTTGTTATATATTACATGCAATATTCCGTTTGAATGTTCAGATTGGTTAAAAGATAATAATAATATTTGGATAATTTGTATAGCACCGTTTTTGTGAAAAATCACCTCAAGGGCGCTGTACAAATTTTAATTTCTACTTAATATTAATTCTTAGTTCATATAAATACTATGAAAGGATATATTTTAATTGACGTAATATTGATGATACAATAAATCATTGGTAATTATGAAGGCCGCTGTTACGTGTTGCTGACCTGGGAGATGCAGTATGCAGGTTAAAGAAGCCATCTTTAAAATACATATTATTATTATATTTTCTGTAGTGATGTAAGCCCAAAATGTATCAAACATAAATGCACTCCATCTACTCTGTCAAATGATAAGCAAAGCAGTTCATTTGAAAATATACAATAGATGCTCCTACATAAAACATAAGTGAGATTAAATAAATGTAAGTAGAAACATAAAATTGGCATTTGATGTGTTTTCCAATGTAGGTTGGTTATCATCGCAAGAAGTGACTAAGTGAATTCTACACCATTGTTTTCAGCTGCCTGACTTTGTGACAAATGCACTTGACTGCTTGGTATTTTCCAGGGTAGCATAATATGTTATTTCATGAAAAATTCAAATAGCGTAAGCTTCACAAATATATTTATTTCACATTTATAGCACATTCAATGCATCAGAGTAATTTGTAAATGTATATTATATTGTAAATTCATATATCTTTTTTTATTACTATCAATCAATATGGAAAAGGTTTATTTAAATCTATTTTTAAAATAAAATTTACGCCTTAACTCAACTAACTTAACATAAAATTATTATAATTATATTACAAAGTACTCAGGCATATAGGAATTAGAATAGGGGAGAATTCCGAATGGTTACACTGCTACAAGTGGATTTGTATAGGAAGTATACAAGAAGAACGGGATGAGAGTGCTTCGGAAGGCCCAAATATTGCAACACTTATGTATTTATACTAAAATAAATACAAGTCCCATTTCATTCTATACAGTTTCATACAATCATTTCCTCCACTAGCCTACCTCGATTAACCTTTTTCTGCAAAGTCAACATATTATTATACAACTATAACTACGCAGTGCTTATTGGCTTAAACCGAAGTAAACAAACCCCAGAAACTTCTTGCCGCCGCCACCTTCGCTCTTTCTCACTCAGAGACATGTGTGAGAAAGAGACAGCGGCCGAGCCACCCCCACTTGTCAAGTTACTAGTTAAGTTAAGCAAGGTCAAACCATTGCCTTTATTTAAATTTGAAATGACCTCCTAGTTATACTATACACCTTTACGAAAACGTTAATTTTATCGGAGTGAATGCTGTAATAGCAGTCACTTATAATAATTCAATTTTTTTTTGTGCACTTTTGGACGTTTACATTCGGACTTTTGTTTTTCTGGTAAATTTAAGGCTGTGCCGGTAGGGGGGCATGCTTTCAATTTACCCGGGACTATTCAAGCAATGTCAAGTTTTAAAAAAGAAATATTGTTTATTACGAAAAAATTATGTTTTTTCAAATTAATAAAATAGTAAAACGGAATTTGACAGTCTAGGCGTGCCGGTAAGCGCCGCTATCTCAATTTACGCAGGGATATTCAAGGAATGTCATTTAAAAAAAGATTTTTATTTTTTATAATAAGTTTAGATTTCTGCAGAAAGATGTCATAATTTTTCGTAAATCTCTTGTTCAAATTTTTTATCCAGGTAAAATTACATAACTAGTTATAGGTTGTGATAATTTTGTCACTGAATTCACTTGGCGAGTGTTAAAATGAGAGTAGAATTTTCAAAATATTGTGCGTAAACCGGAAATTATTTTAACTGCAGAAAATATTAGAATACAAATGTATGGTGAAGCAAAGAAACCTACATTTTTCAGCACAAAATAAAGAGAAAATGGTTTTGAGGTTTCGCGGTTTTACTGTATATATGTATACTTAAGTTATGGAGTTTTACAATAAAGTCATATTAGCAGTTTAGTTTAATTGAAAATTGGGTAGGTACTTGATAATCAATAAAAAATTTAATTTCTTCAGTTTAACACATTGTTTTTTGTTCCTTTGAAAAACATTTTTAAAAAAGGTTTTACTGTAAGGGGCAAGTTTCAAATCATCTCAACTTTAAATTAATATTTTTTAAGAGTGAAATTTTCAGGGTATGGAATTCTTTCTATTGCAATATTGAAAAATATCATGGATATACGGAGTAGGTCTTATAAACATGATGTGTGCAGAGTGCATATTTGAAAGAGCAAGCTATTTAACTATATATTTATGTATGATCTGATTTAGGTTTATCTGAAAAAATGAAGCATCTTTAAATATTTCTCCACAATTAATTAGATTTTCATCAATAAAGCGGAACATATTATTAAGAAGTCCCAATATACGGCTGGTTAATAGGTAAAACCTGTGAAGTGTCCTACTACTAATAAACCACTTCATGAGTTACAATTACCTTTGGCGATACAATATGATTTATCATTGGAATAATTTCCACAATAGTACAAAACAGTAATACTAATAATTATAATAGCACACTGGCCCAAATTTGGGAATCACATATTGAGAATGCATTTCAATTAGATACATTCTCTCTATGGTCAGTAAGATTACTGCTCGGACGGGTGGTGCACATATATTTTCGGTATAAGAAGTTAAATGATATGGAAAATCTCCATGAGACTTGAGATGAGCGAATACATATTTGTATGTAAGAGGTCCTTTCAATTTTTTATGTCACGGTTCATAAATCTATGAATGAAATAAATTGATCAGCTTGACTAGGGGTGCAAGGAATTATCACAATATTTCTGTCATTTTGATATTGTTTGTTTTAACCTTTTCACCGCATTCTCGCTACATATAAAATAGTGGGCGTATGCGGAACACATTGTTTACGCATCATAATATGATGTGGTAGCGTAGAATAAGCTATAGTATACTGTACAAAAAGGCGAATAGTGTCATAATACTATAACTTGGAAAGGAAATACCTTAGCTTAAGTGGCGCTCGGTCATAACTAAATTAATAAGTTTGTCACTTTAACCGAGTAGTGCCTTAGTACGTCTTTAAAAGTGGTGAGTGTGAGGGTTGTGAGGAGAAGGGACTGTGAAAGAGCCGGGGAGTTAAGATAACGACATGTCTCAGTTCCTCCAACGTGACGTTTAGAAGGGGGATGATGGGGTGTGTGAATGAGGTATGTTAACGGAAGGAACGAGAGTGTGAGAAGGTGTTGTGAGTGAGCAGGGGAGTGGAGAGGCGGCGAGTGTGGGGTAGGCGATGAAGGGAGGGGCGGGAGGGCGGGGAAGACAGGCGCCGCGCCTCACCAGAGTCCCAGCCCTCCTCAGGCTCCAGAGAGCCTTTCTCGGGCTCCAGAGAGTCCTCGCTGTCGTCCTCGGCACTGGAGGAGTGCACCAGGGAGATGGGCGAGCCACGCAGCGTGCCCGTATTGCCCAGTCCCCACGCTGTGTTCTCCGGCATACGCTGCACCAGCAGCTGGATCTAAAACATGCCATTCCTCATATCAAACACTACCGCCTGATACAAAATATTTATATATAAAGTACTAAATATGAAATTAAAATCTGTAATTTAATTCAAAATTATTGTGACAAACGACCACAACGTAGCGTAGTTTATATTTTATGCAAAATATTAATTTACATCAATAATTTTGTGCCAAAAGTTTACATAATGTAAAGCGACACTTAAAGTAAATCAAAGTAATCATTTAATTTATCGCATTTCCATAATTATTCAAAATAAAACTCACCATGAAGCCTGGGCTGTATATTTTATCCCTTTTATCTTTATGTGCTACGTCTAATTGCCTTTTATCCAAAGTTAATCTAAAAGTGGTTATTAAGGTACCTGTAAAAAAATATTTTATTGAAATATACACTCAGTGTTTATACGAGATAAGGGCTTGATGGATCATATTGTGTTTCTTTTTCTATTGGCTGTGGGATTTATGTTACGGGTTAATATCACATGATATACTGCTTTAGTCCATTTACTTATTTATTATAAGTACGCAAAGGCAAGTTGACCTTTTAAAAAGAGTATTTTCAAGTTTTCAGCTCAATTTTTAAAAGATTAATATAATGATGCAGTAAAACCTGCACATAAAAAGTTTTCATGCATAAATTTTTTTTTTGATAACTGAAATGAAAAATTGTACCCACTTAGTATTAGGTTCTCCCACATAAGAGGCCTTTTTCCTATACCAAGAAAAAAAAATCAGAAAAGAGTTTCACTGTATTTGCATTTGTGGATACATATACATGGGTTTACAGCGCGATAAATTGAAATTTAAAATACGGGCCCACTTCTCCAGTACAATATTACAGTAAAATATTTACCATCTTGCTCACTATCTTCCCTAACAGCATTCACTTGGTGCGTTACAAAGAAGGTGTTGAACCAAAAGTGAAAGAGCTTTTCCTTCTTGGGCTTATTGTACACCTCCACCTTGATGTCCCCTACCAGCGGGGTGCAGTGGTCCAGTCTCATGCGGATCTCGGAAGCACCTTTCTTGACCTCGTGACAGCCCAAAGATACCTGCAATCAATCAGTCCTTCGGTTAGTGGCTATTCCTGATATATATTTATTTACGCCCAACTGAACTATTACATCACAACATCAATAAAGTAGTTATGAAGCTATTTCAACAATATATAATTAATATCTGTGACTTGGTACATTCCGGGCTCTGCAGTGTGTTACTTGTTTCAAATAATACATGATCAATATGTTTAGCTGGTCTGATCTAGAGGTCAGTGGTTTCAATACCACATATCCATTTTCTTGGTGCTTATAACCTTTTGACAATTCAGGTTCAACATAGATTTATAAATATATGGTGATTTACCTTTTGCACAGAATGATTCGCTTCCGAGACCAAGAATTCCAGAATGCTCTGGCCCCCGTTGAGTGCGGGCGGGAACTTAATGAACAACTCCAGGATGAGAAGGGTGGGTCCCGGGTACAGGTCCATGGGGGTAGCGAGGCCCTCGGCCCCCTCCCCCACCGCCATGGCCCCGGGGTTCCCCTCTTGCCCCTCCATAGCCAGCAGAGCTGCGTAGTATTCCACGTGCCGTCGCTGAGAGGGTATTGTCACACCTAGAAACATACATAAAAGGTGTTGTAATACTTACTAAAACATACAGGGCAAAATAACAATGTTGTCACAGGAAAGCAATTATTTGTAACCACCACTACCTACTTATGATTTTTTTGTATATTTTGGCTTTTGTGGCTTTGGGAAAAATCTATTACCACCGGTTTATGAACCTGGAGTCAAATTTAACTTTTGGTTTAAAATTTAAAAAGAGTTTATGGAATATATTTAATAGGCAACAGTTCAACGATCACTATTAATTAGAATTCAGAGTGATACATTTCATGGCATCATTATATACAACAAACTGGACAAGAGTGTGATGGCAGATAAAATATTATCAAAATCATGTATATCAATAAAATACCTTTTTTATCGTGTGTTCTTTTCTGACCGTAATAATTTAGGGCGTCATCGGCAGTTCTAAACTGGCCAATGTGCAGCATGTAGCAGCAAATCATTGTTCCTGTAAAACAAAGGAGTTTGTAAATAATTCACCATAAAGTAGAAGGAACACAAGATAATAATATAACCTATTCCACGGCCCTTTGTATTTATTTTATATATTTATAATTTGAAGAGGCATGCCAGGTGATAAAACCACAACATTTTATTAAGCTTACAAATAGCAAACGAGTGATATTGTATATTCTTTCTAATGATTAGTATAAAAATAATAAGGTACTGAATATAATAATTGTTGAGAAAATGAAACCTCCTATTAATAAAAATACAACACGGAGAAAAGACATGCTAGAACCAGACTCAAAACAATCAGGAAATAAAGTGTTTATTTTTGAATTTGGCGGGTTTCCAAGTACCTAGGGGATGGATTACTAAGAAGTAGATAATATGCAGGGATAGCACGAGGCTGTGAGTTCCAGTGCGTGCCGATAGTTACGGAAAGCATCTCTTTATCGCAACACTGTTTAAGAAATATGTTGATTATAAAAAGTAAAGCAATGCATTTAAAGTATTGATTTCAACTTTCATAATAAATACATTATATTCTTGTCTCCTAAGCATGTGATTTTAACTTTTAGTCTTTAGCGTATGATACTTTAAAACAACGAGGGCAGTCATATAAATTTGAGTCTGCCGGGAAAGGAATCCGGAAGCACGGACTTTACAGAGCGGTATTTTAACCACACTAGCCACGGATATTGCATAAAAATCATTATTCACAATAAAAATGTATGTGACTCACTTAGTAAGGTACACTCTAGGGTGGTAATGGACAATAAGTGGTCAGTTTTCCGCAGAGCGTAAAGTTTCCCCTGGCACCCCTCACAGGCACAACCCGCTGTGGGAATCACTGTTTAAACCTTATTTAGTATGAGAATCCTAATTATCTAACTTGGTCTAGTAGAGAAAGGTCATAAAATAATGAATGTACCAGTTCTGCCTTTCCCTGCTTTACAATGAATGGCTGCAACGTTGTCAGGATTGGCTGATAACCAGGTGTGCACGTCTTTACAAAAAGATCGGATGAGTTCAATTTTCGGAGGGTTGTGATCATCGAATGGATATGTAGACACCTAAAAATACGGAATCATTAATACAAATCTCCAACTGAAAACCTGTCATAGAATCGTATCATTTGGGTAGGGGTCTGGCTAAATTTATATTAAGGCATTTTAAATGTTAAATGCATGATCATACTTCCCGGGCCACCAATTCACACAGCGGTGATGATCAGCATATTCTTGAAACCTGACAGGTATCGGAACAAGTCTTTACTTAAGTTATACATCATTGGAAGTTCATAATTGTAGAAATATAAATGTAATACTTACTCTGTTATCAAATTTATTGACATCATAAGTTCTTTCTGAACATAGACTGTATACTTTATAATATATTGTATGTTTGGCTTTTAAAAATCTAGCAACATCGTTAATATGGTTGCGGTATATTGCCTCCATCTTCTCAGCAGGAAATCCCATAGCTATAATATTATTTGTAATATCTGGATTTGTAGAGGTTAAGGAAGAACTTTTAAAATGTTGTGCAATGGCAATACTAATGGTACTATTAATAAGCTACATATTTCGTATGAATTGCTGGTCAATTTCATTCACATATCACAAAAAGAAAGAAGTTTCATTTAATCTCCTGGACAATTTGATTTTTGGTGTTTGGGTGGAATAATGTGTATCTACTATATACTGAAGCTCATTTGGATGTCGAAAGACTGACCAGATAAGAAATGGGAACATAATCAAGATGATTTCAAACAATTATAAGACAGTATGGGTACAGAGAGGCAGTCAGCAAAACACGTCAAGACACGTTTGTCTATGATAAAATGGTGTATATTTAAAAACATTATTAAAAAATAGCTTACTTGAGCACAAATTACAGGTGACATAACGGAATTCATTTTCACAATACTACACTGACATATGTTTCATGTGATATGAAATCTAAAAAAAAACTTATATAGATACATATGAAATGTCCTAGAAACATAAAATAAATACAATTTGTTTTCGGATGCAACAAATGTGGAGCAAAAATAATGGTTCTCTTTGCATCTGATAGTTATGAAAAATTTAAAGCATGGCGCTCTTGTGCAAATTTTTTACATTAAAGGATAAAGTCATTATAATTAACTAGGTTGGGTCAGATTTAAAAGATATCATTATATTGATTGCCTGCTTATTGACATGAAAACTTCAATTCAGCTGCCAAACAATATTGCAATTTAGCATTTATTTGGGGCTTGGTAGATGTGAAATGAATAAGTACCAAAATATTTTAAAGAAATAGATTAGTTTTTCAACCCACACATGCAGGCAAAACGAAACGGTTTGAAAAAGTAGTAAACAATGGATCAAGTATACAGTAATTGCTCAATTTACTGACAAAGGGGTTTGTTTGCCATATTTCAACTGTTTTGTGGTAGTTAGAATGGAAATAAAGTTCAAATGCACTTTCAAGCGTTTTGCCGGTTGATTAGCACTACCGGCTTTCTGTATATTGAAAGCACATCGACCAAATGGTCGCCTTCGGGTTAAAAGGGGAAGCATCTGACACAAGAAACAATTAAGTTAAGCATTTGATAGACGAGGTATATATATATATAGATTGGTCACAGTAAAAAGGATACACGTCAAGTCGAGGTTGTAGCCGTCCTCCGTGTAGCGAATGCGCTGCCCGCTTACTAACAACTTGATTGGGTTCGTCATCTTCATGTTAGAGATGGTGTTAGCCATAGTCGCACTGTCACCGCCGCACGGTTTCACATGAATGAGATCAGTTGAAAAGCTATCACATCTACTGTTACAACTATTGTCTTTTTTATTAGATATGGAAACAAGATGACTTCTGTTCAATAAAGATATCGCTTGTTTTCCATTTGAATTACCATGAGTGTAAAAGTTATTGAATGTCTCAAGATTCTCTTTATAACTAGGTACCGTTCTCTTTCTAGTTCCATTGCACACTTCACTGGGGAAGTCTATAGAGAAGGCCCGGGCCACACGAGCACTGGCGGACTGCGGAGAGGCTACCGAGGCCCAATCGATGGGATTCCTGTCTCTCGCGTCCCCGGGTGCACTAGCCGGCGTCTGGTCCGACACCACTTTATCGCACTCGCCGACACACTCATGTAAGGGAGCTGAGGATTGACACAACTGAAGATCAGACTTTTTCTTCTCGGAACCCCTACGTTTCCTACCGTGGCAGCTAAGACAAACACCCATAAAAGTGTAAGCGATTCGATGGGCACTTCACATCCGTAAACCTATATCACATCGGGAATGCTATATGAGCCAAGAAAAAACCACATTCTTTGTCCTGGAGTAATTAAGAAGGAACCCATTGTAAACCAAAGGCCTTCCAAACATTCAGTTTATCGAAGCACTTTACATACACGACATTATTTAGTCTCTTTTCTTCCAATAATCGTAAATAGTAACTAAAAGAAAACATTATATTAATTTTATTCAACATACTGACGAAATATCACAAAAGTGAAACTGTCACACACGTTCTGAGAGACTTCCCAGTTAGTGAAGGCAACTCTCCCGGAAGACCTGCTCGCCGGCACTCCCATTAGTTTCGTCAAAGAACTAACCACTAAGCCATAATCACTGTAAGTTATTAACATTAATATCACAAATTATTATAAAAGTGACAAAGTGCTCTCAACTAGCACAATGGAAAGGATTTATCTTGCATTAATGGCGTCCATCCTTCGCTTGCAGTAGGATCACAGGCGGGTAGAAACAGCTGCAGGAGACGATATCGAGAACACTATACTTGTCTCTTTTTACCAGGTCCAATTTTGCAAGAGAGTGACAGAAAAATACCTCATTCACCGCCTCATTTCTCGTTCCTCGTAAAGAGCAAGAGAGTGAGAGAGAGAAATTTCTTTGTTCAACACGGTTATATAAAATACCACTAGGTGGCAGTAGATAGAGAATCATCCATAAGGCAGCTACACACCTTCAGTTTAATTGGTGCGATCAAACTGTACAATTAAATCTGTAGTTTTACCGACCGTGTGTATGACAGAAACTGACAAACTGCAGTTTTTGAACTATACAGTCGAACCGAAGTCAATCCGAAATTTGATTAGATAAAACTTTGCAGAAGTGTACTGCACAGTTTGAACTGTGCAGTTATCTGTACCAGATAACTGCGCAGTTCTGTCAGTCGAACGCGAATATATCTCATCTCATCACTTAAGTCACCGTGAATAGTTGGAAGAATTTATTAAAATTTATTACGGCGAACCATGTATTTAGAAAGTAAAAACCAAAGATTATCACCATCGAACTAAAAGAGAAGCAGTTTTTATGAGATTGCTTGATAAATTTATAATGATTCTGGTATAATGTAGATAAGCGCCTGATGTAAGATTATTGTGGAAAACTTGAGGTTTTTGTAGCTTCTTCCAGTTGCCAGAAAACGCAAAATTGCTGTTAACCTTTCATGGAGGATTTTCAAGCGTTTCGCATTTAGTATCTTGCTTTTCAATCAGAGGTGTTACTAGTGCAAGGAGGTTTAAGTATGTACTCTCGTCCATTCGTAAATAGTTATGCAAATCTTTTGGAGTAATTTTCAATTCATTCAACAAATTAACACGTGAATAGGTTGTTTTTTGTTCATATTCCACGTTTTTTACGATGTTTGTTTTTCAAAACATACAGCAATCCGACTACTTCTAAAACGTCGTTCGTCGATACCATCATCAAAATCAGATGAAGTTCTACCTACACAGCTTGAACTGTAGTCTGATCCCGCAGGTTTAAGTTTTAACCAAGCATGTGTAGGCACAACGGCAATGCGATCGTATCAGACTGTAGTATGATCGCACCGATAAAACTGAAGGTGTGTAGCTGCTTGTACGTGAAATAACGCTATGAAAATAAAATCTACTTGCATTTACGACTATAGCAACACTGACAAACGAGAGGCTAGAATCATAACCCCAAACTTGATACACAGCCAACGTGACTAAAATAATGTGACAATTGCACAGAGGCGCGAATTTTCAAAACGATAAGAATTATAATACTCCCACGAAATATTTACAAATCCTTGTTATTCTGTATCATTTCAACAATATAGGTTATTGAGGTTATGGGAAAATAACACAGCGTTACATTATTGGGGGGAATCTGAAAATCAAACCGATCATAACATAATAATATTGGTAATTTATAATTACCAGATTAATTTTTTGAAATGCATGCTTTCATTGCATTGCCTTTAAAATGTTTAACAACTTTATAGCATATTTTTTTATTATTCATGTGACAGCGAAAGCAACATCAGCGAAGGATTGTCTTCAAAGTTATCATACAAGCAGGAGTATACAGCATGTAGTTAAACAAAAGTAGACAAATACATATAGGGAGGTCAGGAAGACAGTAAGGTCAAACAAAAGAAGCAAAACATTCAACACATTTGTTTATTTCTATTCAATACATAACACAGCCAATTGGCCATACAGAGTTTTGATATTACCAATAAATAACTTTTCTGTTTTCTAGGATAGGTAGTGAAGTCTTAGATCTAATTAAAATATTTATTTAAGTACTAAGCACATTTACTTAAACCATTTTCAATGAGAGTAACAATACTTTAGAAACTGTTCAAGGCTGATTTAATTTAAATTCTAAAGAGAAACAACCCACAGCAAATTCACAGGTTTAGCTAGCTCTTGATTTAAAAAAATCCTGACGAGGCATACTAAAATTATAAATGTAGGGGCCTCTAAGTTTACAATACAATTTATCATTGGCCTATTCTACATTAGATGAAAGACAGGGAGAACTTTAATCCACAATAAAAAGCCTGTTGAAAAAAAAAAATATTATCCAAGCTAAATTATTTCCAAAATATTTACGACCCTCCTTACTTACGGGGAAATTCATCTAAAACTATTGTGCAATACAGTGAAGCCCACTTAAGGCTGATTCACACCAACGTCCGGGTTCGCTCAGTGCCGATATTGTTCCGCAAGAGAGCTTATTGATATGGTATGAATATCAATCAAGGAGTATGTGCCAAGACAAAGTTGTGTGGCAGTATATCCTTCTGCCTATCCTTGTGATATTTAACTACTTAGTTAGTTAAATAATTATTTTGAATTGTAAAAATACTAACATCGCAGATTTTTTTTTATCACTAAATAATATTTTTATTAATTATTAAAAATATTATTTAGTGATAAAAAAATGGTTTAAAAAAAAAAATCTGCATTGTAAGTATTTTTACACTTCAAAATAATTATTTAACTAAGTAGTTAAATATCACAAGGGTGGGCAGAAGGATATACTGCCACACAACTTTGTCTTGGCACATACTCCTTGATCGATATTCATACCATATCAATAAGCTCTCTTGCGGAACAATATCGGCACTGAGCGGAACCGGACGTTGTGTGAATTAAATCTTCGATCAAATAATATATTGTGCAATACTTTTACCTGAATTTTACTGTTAGTAAGGAGGGCTGCTAATGGACCACTACATCAACAATAATAAGCAGTATTATCAAATTATTTCGTTAATTGCTAGTGGAAATAAATATTTTGTTAATTAAGATACGAGGCCTGTTCAAAAGAAAAGGTGAATTTTGAATTTTCGCGGGCTGTGTACATTCGATTATCGATTTGTTGTTGTTGTTATGTTGGTACACGTATGTTTATCATGATAGAATTATCAGCCATTTTGGATTAGTGGTTTGTTTTTGACAACTGGAAAGGTTAGTCACGTTTTTGTGTGTTCTTCGATTTTTTACTTTTGAAAAAAATGGATCAAAGAACATGTATTAAATTTTGCGTTAAAAATGGAATAAAGTGCTCCAACGCACTTAAAATGTTGACTGTGGCATTCGGCGAGTCTACTTTGTCTTAAAAAAGTGTTTATAAGTGATACAAGCGCTTTACAGAAGGCCGAGAAGATGTTAATGACGATGAGCGTCCTGGAGTTGTAACCACGTCAACAAACGATGAAAACATCGAAACAGTGAAGAAAATGGTTTTGGAAAATCGTCGAATCACTATTAGGGAAGTTGCAGAGGATGTTGACATATCAATCGGTTCATGCCATGCAATTTTCTCGGATGTTTTGGGCATGAAACGTGTGGCAGCGAAGTTTGTTCCGAAATTGCTAAATTTTGAGCAAAAGCAACTTCGCATTAGTATCGCTCAGGAGTTGTTGAATGACGCCAACGACGATCCAGATTTGCTCAAAAGGGTCATAACTGGTGATGAAACATGGGTACATATATGGTTATGACGTCGAAACCAAGGCCCAATCATCCCAATGGAAGCGGCCAGAAGAGCCAAGACCGAAAAAAGCACGCTAAGTTCGATCAAATGTGAAGGTTTTGCTCACTGTTTTCTTCGATTATATATGCGTGGTGCATCATGAGTTCTTGCCAACAGGTTGTACGGTTAATAAGGAATACTACAAGGAAGTTATGCAACGTTTGCGTGAAGCAATACGGATCAAACGATCGGAATTGTGGAAAAACAAATCATGGATTTTGCATCACGATAATGCACCAGCTCACACATCAATGCTTGTTCGTGATTATTTGGCCAAAAACAACACCATAATCATGCCTCAACCACCGTATTCACCAGATTTGGCTCCCTGCAACTTTTTCCTATTCCCGAAACTGAAGAGACCAATGAAAGGAAAGCGTTTTGCCACAATTGATGAGATAAAGTCAGAATCGAAGAACGAGCTGATGGCCATACCGAAAAGCGCATTCCAGAAGTACTTCGAGGTTTGGAAGAAGCGCTGGCATAAGTGCATTATATCTGAGGGGGATTACTTTGAAGGGGAGAAAATGGATATTGATGAATAAATAAATACTTTTCGAAAAAAAATCGAAATTCACCTTTTCTTTTGAACAAACCTCGTATGTGTGAAAATATTTCATAGAGCCAATTGAACACATTTAAAATCTTAGTGCAAAAAAAATATTTGGTAAATAAGTAAATTCATATTTAAAAAATATATATTAATAATAGTGACAGAGGGACCGGATGACTGTTTCACAGTCAAAATGAATTCTAGTAATAAGGATCTCACAAACAAATTACAGGCAAGCAGTAAAAATAAATACTAAAGCAATTCTATATTCTAGTTAATAAAAATACAATACGGTTTCAAGCTTTCAACCTGTTGGCTTTTTCCCGTCTGCCATAGGGGCAATGTATCTTTTTTCTCAATAATGAATAATCATCTTCATATAATGTGGTGGCCACTGCGTTAAAAAATAACTGATTCAATGTGAGGTTTTGTCAAAAAGCCATTAAAATAAGAGGATTAAAAATGCAGGGAGATATGTGTTATTTTGAGTGGATCGAAAAATAAAATGGTTGCAAAGAACTCAGATGTCAAGTCTCCATCCACTATACTTAGGTCGCTATGGACATAATATGCGCCAGAGTGTTAGTTTTCCTAAAAGAAATACATACTCTCAAAAGAGTGCCATGTGTGCCATTTATTCTATATACATGGTACCGGCGGTAGAAAGGGTTATCGTACAATTTGAAAGATGATATTTAATAGTTATAATAATATTTGTGTTTATTTTCATTCTGTAAGAGAGCATATAAACGAATGGACGAGGAGAGAGATCTACTGTCAAAATATAATGGTTCAGCTAGACCTAGCAAAAATTTTGCTCAGTAAATTTACCATGTTGTGCAAACAGAGGGTAATAGTGCCTCATACTTTTTTTTCACTCAAATATGTTATTTTTCATAGTCACTACACAATAATTGTGTTACTATATACAAGCTACTAAAATTGACTAAAAATTAAGAAAAATCATTACCACTTTTATTTTATAAAATTCACGCAACCACAATATATAAAAATTATAATGTTATACTGTCTCTGGTGTAGACTTTTTTTGTTACAATTTGTACATACAGCTGTGTATATTTGTACATAAATCTGTTTTGTACTGAAGGAACACATAAAAAAATAATGTTTGGTTCTAGACTTTATATTTCATATAAATTTAAACATGTAATGTAATTTAATTTGGAAATGCTTGTTACAAAATATACATATATCAATAATCACAACATTAATGTCATGGAAAAAATAATATTTTCAGACATTAACCCTTTCCGGTCCACAAAAAATAAATAAAATGTTTCATCAGGTCCACAATAGATTTACAGAATTACAGGGTAAAACAATACATCCAGGTTTTTATTTTGACACTAAACTGTATTTTGACAATAAATTGCTTGTATTTTGACACTTAACTGATGAAGAAGAAAAATGTCGAATGTCATTCGACATAGGACCGGAAAGGGTTAAACGTAAAAAAATTTTCCTTGCTTTAAGCAAACTTTTTTCCAACATTGAGAGTATTTGCTCTAGAATAGAATAGTGACCTACTTCCTACGAAAATTGAATATGCATTTTGCTATACACGCTTAATCCAAATCTATCTGGGTCCTATGATTCGGATTGAAATTGTGAGATTCCTTGAACTTCTTCAAGGATAAACATAAGTCATCCATAGTAATTGGACGGATGGCTTCATCAAACTTGTCTTCAGAATCTGTATCATTGTTGGAATTTGTGGAAGTTGAGGGAGCATCTGTATTCTATAAATAGAACAATAAGATTAAGTTATTAAACAGTTACAATGTCAGTGACTGGTACTTCAAATATTCATAGGTCAAATATTTAAGGATGTAACAGCGGAGACATTCAAACAACAAAAGTTTATGTGAGCATAATGTCAATTTTTCACTATGAGACAGTGAAAATGTGAAAAATAATAGAAATTACATAAAAAATCGACTAGATAACGGAACAATCCACCGGTATTGTTGCGGAACAAGGATGTTAAAGCAATGTCTTCTGCGTGAATATTTTTGCTAGTATAAATGTCTCCTCTATTACTTCCTTTAATATTTCGCAATAAGTATTGGACACTCTGTATAGTAGGCTCTATATTTAGTACCCCCTAAACAGCATCCTCAACAATGTCATAGGTCCTGAGGGAAATTATTTTTCTCGGGGCCAGGGATAGTAAAAAGTATATGATTGAAAATAAAAATCAAGGTAAGTATTGTTAGGGACTTAATTTAAATGTTATATTACTTAGTTTTTTTTGAGGTGTAAGAAATTGTGGTGATAAAAAAAGACAACAAACTGAAACTAACTTGCAATGGACTGTGGTTGATTTGAGCCATGTAATCCCTAACTCTGTACACCGAAGCATTCCGACACAGTTCAAAGAGGTCAGAGCCAGATAAACTCTCTGTCTGTTGGGCAATACGCTCAGTGTTCACATCGGCGGCCACGGGCTCGTTGCGCAGGATCAGCTTCAGGATATTGTTCCTCTGCTTGAGATCAGGCAAGTTGATGCGGAATGTTGCTGGCATTCGCCGTTGGATCGCTTTATCCAAATCCTGAGGCCGGTTGGTAGCACCTACATACACAAACACAGAATAAATATTATTTACAGCTGGATTCGGTTGAGTAATACTGAATAAATAATATTTGGCACATGTGAATTGTAAACTTTTTTTAGCACGTTTTTAAAAGGCAGTTCATCTTGGTATTATTACACAGTGAGTTGATTTCGAGTCGAGGCTTATTTTGGTATCACCCTTTTTTTTGCATTTTTCATTGGGATATTTTATCATAAGTCATATCAATCAATCATAAAGTCTTGTGATAGAGTACACACTTATTTATCATATCCTGACAAAATAATCTAAAGCAATCAAAATAATTATCTAAATTCAAAGTATTTCACTGTGTAATATTAAAGTGATATTGGTGTGTAGTATGCGAGAGTTATCAGAAAAGAAAAGAGGGTTTCTAAAGTGTAAATATTAGGTGTAAGCCATTAGTAATAAATCTTAACTGTAAGTTATTAGTTATAAGCTTAAGTGATGAATTATAGGTTAGATAAATTAATTTGTAAAGCACCCTTGAGGTGATTTTCCCACAAAAACGGTGCTATAAAAGTTATCCATTTATTATTATTATTATTAATTCTCGATTATTATAAAGGACATTTACGAGGCCGTCCGTCCGTCTCCCACACCTCTCTGCGGTATTCGGCATTAAGTTGCCTTACAGAAATCCAGGAGCATACAAGTATTTACTTCACAATAAAAACAAAAATGACTTTAAGCGATAAAGCTTTTCAGTACATCACCAAAGTTAATTAATTATTTATAGGATTGATCTCGATCCCTCACAAACCTAATAATAAAATAAATGGTTATCATTATTTCTGAAGAGAGGAATAAAGTCTCTTCCCCTACAAAATATTCCGACTGGGTGCGAAGAAAACTGTGAATAAAAGTCAATCAAATAAACTGGAATTAATAGATAATATCCCACAGAAAACTGTGTTAAGAAACAGCATCAAATTTAAAGATGGCATCAAAGCAAGTAACAACTTGACTATTATTCAACAGAATGAATTAGCAGATCTAAGAAAATAATTACTGTCACGTCAGGAGAATGGTGAACCTTTTTTTTATAGTGAATACCGCACAAGAGTCCCAAATGTTCCCAACGGTCTAGAGCCAGTGAGACTATAGCATCCACAATTAGGGTATGTTGTGAGGCTGAAGGTAGTTTGGAGGGGAAGGAGATGGGGAAGAGGAAGGTTGGGAAATACTTGGCTATTCAGATCTGGTCACCAAACACGGCCAAAGCCATTTCAAGCAACATTTTTGATTTTGAATGCTGGTCTATCACTTTACCACTCTAGAACGTGCCGCAAATATACTATATATTATTTTATATGAATTAAATGTGTTATGACACATATTAATCAAATATTAGTTATTTGCGCACGCTGGGTTTGAACCCGCAACCTTTGGATTCGTAGTCGAGTGTCTTACCACTCGACCATGGAGGCCGTCAAAACCTAACCATCAAATATATATACGAGTACATATATACTCTAAACCAACAATTGTGATAACTATACCAAAAAACGACATAACTAAATCAGATTGAAATGCTTTTACCAAAATGTCAGAGGCGTGAAAATAAAACTTTAAAATACATGCCCCGACATGAAACCTGGCTGGAATCATCCATGAACAGAGTTGAGCTTGGTTTACCCTATCATCATATTTTGCAGGTTGACAGAAGTCATCATACCAGCTCTAGGTCTGTCTAGAGGCGGAGGCGTCACAATAGCTGTCAACAAGGAACACTGTTGTGGTATTGGCATCTACCCACTGGGTGGGGGAAACATACTACGGCTCCACACTACCCACCATACACTACAACTATCAGGTAGGAAGCAAATAGTTTGCCACCTGGCCAAGCTGTCCCCTAAATTGAACAAAGCATATATGTATAATAAAGATTGAATTACATAAACCACTTACCCATAACAATGACGGTGCAGTTAGGATCTGTTATAAGGCCATCCCACAGAGACATGAACTGGGCTTTCATCATGGCTGTGGCTTCATGGTCGTGTTGGTTGCGTGACCGTAGGAAAGAGTCAATTTCATCAATAAATATGATGCACGGTTGCAACTTGACAGCCAAACTGAACACAGCAGCGGTGAGCTTCTGGGATTCTCCATACCACTTGTCCGTAAGGATAGACAAATCCAAATTAATAAACTGGGTTTTGGCTTCCTTAGCTGTGGCCTTGGCTATTAGCGTTTTACCCACACCTGCAATTCGAGTGAAGGTTTAGTAGTTGCCGTATAGTACAAAACCAGAATACTCATAAGTGACTAAATAAGACGTAAATGCACATCATTATGAGAAGAATAAAATGGTAATATGTTCTAGGAAATAACTAAAGGCACAATTACCCGGGGGTCCATGGAGCAGTACTCCTTTAGGAGGCTGGGTGAGCGTGGAATCAGCAAATAGATCCCTCTTTTGAATGGGAAGAATCAAAGTTTCTTGGAGTTCTTGAATTACATCATCCAAGCCGGCAATATCATCCCAACTGACCTGCATTATTATTCGCAAAATATTTTTATCATTTTAAAGACATGTGTCGAGAGTGATTAAGCTTTTTGGATTTTACAATGAAAACTAAAAATTCCAAAATATTTTAGGAATATTAATTGAGAGATGGCAATAATGCTATGGTAATCTATAAAAGTAGGTCAATAGTTAATATTGTTATTAGTTGGATACGGAAGAGTTCATAGCGTAGTCGAACAAGCAAGATTAGATTAACCAAAATCGCGTATCAAAAGCAATATTGGCAAAGCGTACATAATTTAAAAAAAATCAATATTAAATGACTGCTGAAAAGCGAATTGTGAACATTTTTTTAATTATTCAAACACTCACATTTCAGATACTACTTAAATCAATAAATCAAATTTTTGATTAATAATGCGAAAACACTGGAAATGTGCAAATTGCTTTAGGGAAAGGTTAGAAGTATTATGCAATAAAATATAAAGCCATCCCAAACTTCTTAAATTTCGGTAATTAAATTTTCTAATGATAATATACGACTAAAGATCATAATAGAAAAATGTGATGACAATTGAAGGGTACACGGCAAAAATAGGCTAATCAACAAAAAGATAATTTTGCAGGAGAGCAAAAAGAAGAATGAAATCGTTACTGGTTGGAAAATGGGTATAATATAAAGTAAAATAATTCATATATTGATTTTTCCTTTATTTTGAAATATAATTAAAGTTAAAAAAAATAGCAAAAACATTCCCCATTATTTAAAATAAAAACGAAATCGAGCCTAACTCCTTTCTTGAACGTGCAAAAACGAGCTGATTGCTGTAACCGTCCCATTTTTGTATTAACTAGAGATGTGGGATGCTTCTCAAATAGTGTTTCGCTTGGGGATTGCAAAATTGTGCAAGTGTTTTAATATCTTTATCGGTAAACTCCAAGAATGAGAAGCCCAAATATTCTGAGCAAGCAAAACAAGCGACGTAAAAACACAAAGATTTGTAGCTGACAGTTTGAATGTCGTATTGTTATAGATGATGTGTGAACAAATTAGTTATGAATTTGTAATCAGGCAATGAGGCCTTTTTGTGCAGTTTTATAAACAATGAGCTGTTTTTGCCTTGACTACACTTTCTTCTCCCTTCAATTATGAAGCACAGAAATCAATTTTGAGTTTTAATAATACCAATCTTGAGCACTTTCTCAGTTCAATAAATTGACATTAAAATCTCAAAAATGAAAATGAGCCTGGTTTGCTGTACCCTTCAATTGTTCTATTGAGGAGTGACTGTGTTGTGGTCATTTGTATTTTTTTCCAAATTACAAAAAATATTGAAACAAATTTTACATTTAATGAACGATAGAAACTAATAATTGGCATTCAGCAGTCTATGAGAAAGGGTCAAGTTAAAGGTTTTGAAAGATAGTTATATGCGTATCAATTACCTTTATTTCCTCAGGCACCACCAAATGCGCAGCGATCATCATTTCGTAATCCGTAAGTTTGTCAATTTGAATGTTGTTCTGCTTCCTTAGACCCAATCTGAGAATAATGATTAAACACCGTTAGTATTATCTGCAATTGCGACAGAAAACACACATGAATTTATGGAAAGGAAATTCTGGGAATACAATTTCCCTGTTCCCTAAATAAAAGTGGACATTGTTGAAAAGTGTTGACTATTCAGTGGCACAAAATTAGGTAATCTTATCGAATAGACGTAATGGGTACACCAATAGATGACAATGAATATTTTTTGTACAAAATAAAGCCCAGTGCCCAATGTCAATCCTTGTGGCAGGGTATGATTTTTGTGTTTACCCTACTTTTAATTTTTCAATCAAAATGTTGTTTGAAGCCATTTAAAATAATAAATGTGCCTGCTAAATACTTTGGAATTTGTATAAGTGCCCGTAGAATTCCAAAACCTTGTGATGTTTCATACCTCACACATTCATTTATCAAATCATTTGACTCTATAACATTTGTAAAACAATAAGACATGAAAAAGTGAAAGGAGACTCCAAGGAATTGTTTCATCTTAAATTTGCAGAGAGATATGTTTTTTTTAAGGTTACCGATATTCGTGGTTTGCTATACAACATGGATGACAACATCAACCTGATATAAGCTGAGGTTTCCTGACGAATTGCTGCTGCTGCCACAGTGTCATGATAATCTATGATTACAAAAGAGATTAAACAGTAAAGTTGCCAAATCTGCACTTCGACCGATTGAAAATTAAAAGCAGAAAGTACCAAGACCTACAGGATTTGAAAACCACTTTGTCATCCGATTATCACGATTTCTATGACAATATTCCCAATGTTTAAATAGTCAAACCTTAAACCCATTAATAAATGTTACTCTTTGAAATCTTTGTTCGATTACTGCTAAAAGTTTAAATTTTAATTTAATCATATTCCAGAATTCTATAAAAATAGTAGAGATTAGCCGGAAAACCAGCCAACTCAACTAATTGTCAATTTTCGTATGGAAATTAAGTCAACTACAATTTTCCCTCCTAAGTACACAATAAATAAGATTATTAAAAAAATACTTTTTCTGCATAAATAATCTATGTAAGCGTGTTTTGGAATTTTCGTATTCCATTTAATAATAAAATAAAACAGTTTTTTGTTGCTTCTGAAAATTTGACACAAGTGGAGTTGGCTGGTCGATTTGCTATAATTCGAATTATGTAAGCCTTTTATATTCTTTCTCCTTGAACTACGACATGAAAACTGTTCCATCAACTTACTTTGTCAATCTGTCGTGGGCTGCCGTCTTGGCTTGCTTTTTATTTTTGTTAGTCGGGTCCATCTGGTTCATCAGCCATTTCAAAGAAATATATGTGGCGACAGAGAGTAAAGACACTCGGATTACCACTTGAAATATTTCATTTCGGTTGAAAACAGTACCCTGGCTCACTTGGCTCATCATGACAACTACTATTATCGCTTCTTTATAAAATATTTGTCAAATCTCTTCCACAAAACTCAAAAATTTCGTTTTTTCCGAATGTGTCGTCAGCGGAGTCAAAAGCTTTTAAAATTTTATCAAATCACACTAACAAAGATTAATATAATCACAATACCACCAGAGATTGAATGAAAAATGTGCAATTCTTTCAACTAACAAATAATATGATATTTCTAAGATTCGCAATGCGACAATGTAGGAGAACCAAAGAAGTTCGGAAATCGGAATATCGGAATACCAAAGGGCAAAGACAATGACGAATAATGAAAATGTGACAGAATGATGGCTATAATTTCACCAATAGCAACACTAATAATTTAGTTTTAATTATCGCTTTTTACACAAATAGTTTATGGCAAGACTTTACGGTACTAATGAACTTATTTATTATTATTCAATTTTTTTCTAAAAAAAATATTTTAAAAGCATTCCTCAAACTAAATGACTTTCATACGTTTTGTTATTACTGTCTACAAATCCTCAATCATAATTTTGATTTGGGATTTGATATCTCAATATCAAATCTTCCCCCTCGTATATACTTGATATAAAAAATACACTATCAATATATCTTTTCTACGTTTTGTTTCTAAAGAACAAAGTGTCAGAAAAGACTGGCAGAATTTAATCCATCGATGACCCAAGGCATCTTCCAGCACGTTCGAATGTTACGCCCTTATTTATATGATTAGGGTGCGTGCAAAAACCGCTGCTTATTAAGTCAGTTAACCATAAAATTGCACAGTGATTGGAAAACTGTTGATTAGTACTATTCAATAAAACTAAACTTAAAACCAACTTCAAAATTCAAACATTTTTGTTATTTTTTAAGGTGATAATGGCCAAATATTGTAAACAAGTGTAATAACAATCAAATCGATACAAAAAAATGTTTCTTTGAACACTGAGAACTTTAATGGTGGAATTTTATTAAAATAAGTTTTTAACAACCTATATATATATTACACGGAATTAAACAAAAAAAAAAATCAACAGAAAACAGTATCAACTATCAATATTTCACATAATCTGAAATATCTTATTTTAGAAAGCCTCACTGCTGTTCATTTTAATTATTAAGGAATATAAATATATCAAATAAACCGACGTTTCCAAACAGATATTATAATTGTAACATTCACAACACTATACTAAAATGTCTATGGAAGATGGAACAAAGAAAATCTATAGCCACCCGTATTGATGGTGATATCTGAAATGGGGTGTCACTGCGGTTCCAGTTAACTGAAACCTGACATCTAATAGGTTTCCGGTGTCGAAGATCCATCGGTATGGTAATCTAATGCTAGCACTACACGATCGTGTAGAGAGGTAGTTCGTGATCGTTGGCTCGAGTTGGGGGAGTTGGCCCGGGATTACTCTGGTGGTGGTAAACAACACCACCACAAAAGAGTTTGAACGAGTTCGCCCAACTTGCATTATGCTAGCACTACACGATCGTCCAACTGTACAACTTCGAACCCGGTTCGGAGATAGATGGTTGGAAAATCGCAGCATAATACATTCGAATTTGGGCAGT
Source organism: Drusus annulatus (assembly GCA_022651775.1). Lineage (NCBI taxonomy): Eukaryota > Metazoa > Arthropoda > Insecta > Trichoptera > Limnephilidae > Drusus > Drusus annulatus. Next base: position 53,454 of record JAGWCC010000593.1, read on the forward strand.
TTTCAATTTCATCGGGGGGGGAAATCTTGGTAAAATTTTGTAAAAGGAACCGGTTTCCCAAAATATTTTTATTTTATAGGCGGGGGAGGGGGGGGTCGGCGAAAATGGTTGGCGAAAATAACACCTATTTTAGATAAAAGGAAATCTATTTTTAAAATACCTGGTTTCCCAGAGAAATAATATCGAGGGTTCCAGTGTCCGCAAAGTCACCGGGACAAAGTAGCCGGGACAAAGTAACCGGGACAGGAATATCGTCCATTTTTAAACCATAGACAACTTTAGTTTTACTTTGGCCGCGAAGCTCGCTGCTTGTGTGGGTAGTGTTCGTGGCGGGTTTTTATTTAATATTTAAAATATCGCAAGATATTTACGTAAACCAGTGCAATTTTACTTTGTTAATATTAAGTTGTTGTAATCTTCACAACATTGTGCTCGGTAATTCGTCAACACACCGCTTATTTCGTACTATTACTACTTTGATAAACTTTCTGAAAGTTTGTATTATAGCACTGATACTTCAAAATAGACAACAAATGATTTTGCTAATTCGTGTAAAATATATATACATATATATTTTTGCTTTTGGTTTCATGCTATTAAACAACTCTCTTGTATTATTAGTCAGTTTTGATTCACATACTCGTACATACGCAAAAAAGATATTTATTTTTAAAAAAAATCTGTAATATTTGCGGGTCGTAATTTAAAAAAAGATGTATTGATTAGCTTAAGTACCAACAAACCTAAAATTGTGCTTAAATTTCTAGTATCAAATACCAAAACAGTTTATCCATTACTTTTCACAATTAACAATAATTATTAATATGTTTTACTTTTCAGAATGATTCTGTTGGAAAAGGGAAATACTTCTACATGATGAAATTTTTACACGTGTGATAGTTTAATTTAAAAAAAGAATAATAAGAATGTGTCGAACGAGGGGTGAAGCAGTAAATGGTTCTGCGGTCATTCAGCAAAAGTAACGAACTATAAACATGGACATATCTAATAACAAAATAACAGTTTTTATGATCGTTTGAACCTCTGATGCTGCTCAACTTAATATCATTAATTTAGTGTGAAGTTTTGTTTATTAATCAATCGTTTGTTTGTGTGAGCTGAGGAATTTGAAGTATGAACTTCTGTAGAACTAAGTGAAAAAACACTCGATGTAGATTATCCCAGTGTGAGAATTGTGCAAAAACATTGGCAAAGAAATAAAGTTGTGCATCAAAAAATCACTTCAAATATGGAGAAAAAAGTCGAAGCGCCAAACAAAGACTCCATAATCGAAGGATTAGTGAAATTTAGGGATGGAAAAAAGGTATGTTGATCATTATATTTTTATTTTTTGCAAGTATGGAGAATCAAATCATTCATTCCACACTAATGACTAATGACTGACGTACTCGGTGGAATTTCTATTAAGTTATATTGATCTAAAAAACAATAGGTGTAGTGGATAGTACAGAAGAGGCAGTGGGGGCACCCCGGTTATTCAGATCTAATAATAATAACAGTGAAGTTAAATAGCGCAGTTTTGTGATATTTCACCTCAAGTGCCAATCAGTCTATCTAGCCACTAAGTATCGTAGTTTTCAGTTGACAAATTATTTTGGTGTTTTATTCGGTATTTTATGAACACACACAGTTCACAGATGATAGTTTAACTATATTTTTATTTATTTGTTATAGTACAAGTAAAGCAAAAAGTCGCAACGTGTTTGTATCGTTTGATTTACATGTTTATATCCACGTTGTGTTCTGATATGCAGAAAAAATGGAATCAGATAAAAGAAACGCTTGTTAGAAAATTATTATATTAAGTACTATAACTTATATTCACGTTGTGTTCTGACATGCAGAAAAAATGGTATCAGATAAAAGAAACGCTTGTTAGAAAATTAATGTATTAAGTACTATAACATTATGTTTCGTTATGTAGATCAATGTTTCTTAAACTCTTCCCGCCTCAAATCTTTATCTGTAAATGAATTGTTATTATGGGTAGGTAACTACATTTCACACTGCCCTTACTAGCTAATTTAAAAACGTATACCTACATAATTATGCGTAATATGGTTATGTACTCTGTTGTTTAATTTCAACGAAAAAAGTATTATTATCTGGTCACTGAGAATTTTATTTTGATTTCATAATCCAAGTTATACGATTAATTTCGTACCTAAGTCAATTCATTTCTGATGTTTGCATCCAAAAATGAACAAAGACTAGTATGTAGTTAGGTACCGAATTATTTAAATTTAAAAAAATATACATATAATAAAAATAATAATACTTGGCTAATTTATTTCACGTTATTTTTTAGAAATATCACCCCGAGGGCGCTTAAGTATCTACCTAAAAATAAATATATCAAATTGATTATTGACTATAAAATTTTTCCTCTGTGAGTACGTACGTTCGTCTACCTATATGAGTATATCCTTAAATTATTTAAAAGAATCTCAACATAATCTGTCTCTCGGCGAATCACCTTTAGATATACAATTTTTAACCAAATCCTATACTGTACGGCAAATTCAGAAAGTCCATTTTTTAATTTCGCTAATAATTTAATGTCCTAAATCGGAAAAAAAATTAAGTATGTTCATGTGTATTTTCTTATTTCAAACTAGGAATTAATGTGTAATAATAGAAAATAAGATCTGTAAAGATCCCTTGAGGTGATTTTTCTCAAAAACGGCGCTATACAAATCATCTAAATATTATTATGTATTTCAGCAGACATTATTCTATATTTGAAATGGGTGGATTAAAGCAACTAATATGTTATCTTTACTAGCGGAAACTTCACTGGTTAATGCTACATAGTAATTACTTTATTCATCAAAAATTGTATACCACTGTATGTTTTCTTAAAAAAAATAAAAAATCAAGTTACATCTTTCATTATGTGTATGGTTACATCCCGTGTTTTTTCGCGAGTAAAAGTAAATTTATAAAGAATTACTACTGAAAATGTTAAAATAACAAAAACTAATGCCTAGATTACTTATGTAAATTAAAGTCGTTTACTATGTAGGTAACTTTTTTTATCATCATGCCGAGATTCAAATTTATGGCCAGTAAATTAAATGAAATACGTCCACGATAAATGCTAAAAATGCAAATAGTAATAATCCCGTGTAAAGGTTGAAATAATGACGCCAACGTTAGATTGCAAAAATGCAACTCCGCAGGCCTTCGTCTGGCGAACGATTCAAACACAGGCACTGATAATATTATCATGTGTTTTCGCACCTATATTCCACATACATAATTTTATTGTATTAACTTACCAGTGGCGGCGCGGAGACCGCCCGGAGGCATGAGCCTGGCCAGGATATCGAGTGTAAAAACGCGCATGAAAAAAATGTGAAATAAAGTAAAAGTCGTGGAAAACTGAAACTTTCTTACTTGTCGATGTAATTATTTGGTTTAAAAGTAACGTTATCAAGATAATAATATTACCCATGTGTTTACTGCAAATAAACTTGCCATTTGTGAGTAGATTTTTTCCACAGATACTTATTAGATACATATTACTTAGATAAGTGGGTGTGCAATGCTTCTAATCTTTACATAGGTCATATAATATACCAAGGAAAATGTTTTACTAATAGGTAATTTAAGAAGTATGATAGATTATGGATAATATGTAGATATTATAAGTGAGACGCTTGTGTTTGTAGGCTGCAATCACCACCGTGTTGTCGGAGGTCATTAACCACTTCCTGGTATATGTGACAATTACATCAATTAAACATTTACAAACCTATGTTAAAAAGAAAAAATCTGAAAATTTCGACTTCGCCGCTGATTATATTTGCTAAATCAACTCTGATGCATATTAACGAATTGACTAGACATTATCATTTCCTTGGATTGGATGATGAACTATTTACACATCTTCTTGATGCTCTGCTCCTCGGAGGTTGAACAACACCATTGGCACCTAACCCTCGACTGCAGTCCGGAATGTAATGCTTCGGACAAACGAAAAGCTCCGAGATTCCTTAGCCGTGAGATTCGCTTTAGCCGGCACTTTGCCATCTCTCTTTCCCTGCATTAGAAGCTGTCATGCTTCGTATTCATTTTGTTTATGTCTCACTATGTTATATCCAAAGGCAGGAGTTGTTACTACGCTACTGGTAGCTACTACTATTATCCGTACTCATACCAATAAGTACTTATATTCTTGCAGGTAGTGTAGGTACTTCCATTATACATTACACTAAATCACGAGTTTCACCAGAGCGAGACACCGTATTTTTTTTGCAAACCCTTTCTGTAGTCTTTCGCAACTCGTGCTAGGTGTGATAACACTTATACTTTACGTATATAACAGAAGCCTTTAGTAAATACGAGTAATGCATTCAATTGCAGGGCCCTGAGAATAGAATATTATTTTTATCACCGTATTTTTTTAAATTTTCCTTGAAAAATTTATAATTTTATGTAAATTATGTAGGCACCTTATAAAAAAGGTAATATAAATATAATATAGGTATATATAATTATATATACACCTTTGAATCGCTTAGTTTTTACGAACTAAGTATGTAGGTACCGACGACCTGTAATTTATTTACCCAAATTAAAACTGCATCCTGACTCCTGTGTTGCTTTATGGGCTAACAATTGCTCTTTCCTAATAATGATTATCGATTGTTTCTTTTTAGGAAAGTATTTGTAATTTTCCTTGATAAAAATACTAATTTATAATTGCTAAATTATTGTCTTTTTCAGTGGAAATCCCGGTGGTGTGTTATCAAAAAGCTGTCACCTGTCGCAGGTAATTATTTTTAATATTTTGTAATTGCTTGTAAATTTGTTTTATGAAAATTCAGTCTTAAATGTGCTATCCTCGATGTGTTTGCTCTCAAAATAATCATGTTTTTTTGTTCGTATTTTGAGAGTGGAAATATGTCATTATTATCTTTTTATTTAATTTTCATTCGTGATTTTCTTCTCTTACCATTTTTAAATAAATAATTTGGCTAGCATTTCAAAAAGTTGACACTCTCGGCAGCTCTTTAACCTTATATATGTAACGCAAGATAGGGGTGAAAATAAATAAGCATACCATCAAAATATTCCGATTATCACCATGTTTCGATTGTGGCCATCACTATTTTCAAGGTAAAATTTAATTTGATACTAATTAAGAATTTGCTCATTAATAAAATGGCTACATTTTTCCCGTTAGAAACAACAAAAGCGTGCAGTAATTGAGATAATAGTTTCATGTTGCTATCGCTTTAGTGATAATTAACAATATATATAGAATAGTGTGGAAATGCCCGTTAAGTTTACAATGTACCTTCATGAGCGAAGGCCAGAATGGGACCCAGTTTTTTTTTAATATCTTTGCTCAGAAAATATTTTCTTTGTGTTTTCCATTATTGCGAAATCAAACCATAATCATTAATAAATTTAAGGAAAAAGTAAATGTCGTCTAAAACGTCTGATGAACAAACGCCCCGAAATTCAAAACCACACTGAAGCGCAGAAATTGATATCGTATCGAGTTTAATTGCTGGTTTTATTAAATGGATCAAACTGACAACGGCTATTGTAGGGTAGGTACCAGTATTGTATAGAACCTTGTTGCTTTGGCATTAACAGTGACTTTATATAGCCCAGTTTTGTGATAGTTCATCTCAAGTATGCTTTACACTAAATCACCTTACCTTAAAATAATATATAACAGATTGATAATATATAAAAAAAAAGAATTACTGTTTTTACAAAGATAAAAAAACTGTTATTACTACACTTTTCTAATTTCTTAAAAATCATTTAATACATATTTGTATTTTACTAACATTAAAATCAGTTTGATTTTTATTTTACTTGACTTTACTATCACTGTCACGTGATATTTTACCTGATTTTACTGTTACTACTAGTCATCATACTAAAATTTTAATATAAAAAAACTTAATTTTTTTAATGAAATAAATTTGTAATATACATACTTGAAGTAAGTATACATACGAGTATTGTACATATATTGCTGTGCTAGTTCAATACTATAACGAGTCTTTTTTTTTTTTACTTATTAATGTTTTCTGATTCCTTATAACGTTAAGGAATCAAAAGACACCCATAAGTCTTTTTTTTGACTTGTTATAGTATTGAACTAGCACTGCGATATATATAAATATGTAATAAATTTGACTGTCTTAAAACGTCGTGAAATATTCGTAGTTGGACAGACTAAATTTTTTTTTGTAAAAAATGAGTTTTGTCATTACTAAATAAAAGATATGTACCTATGCAAATGAAAACTATCTAAAATCGTGATTGTTATTAGTTCAGATATAAAGATTCAGCTAAAACCAGTAAGATCAACTTGCTAAATATTCTAATTAAATAACCACTCATGTATATATGTTTTGGGCATCATGCCTGTTATATGTACTAAAATAAAAATAAAATAAATAAAAATAAACTCATCGAGTTAAGCTCAAACAAAATTTCGCAACGTTTGTCGGCTTGAAGTGCTATTTATTTTGGTAGTTTTGTGTTTGTCAAATTGTCAACATCTTTTTTCCTGGGAATGCACTAAAATTTGCACAGAAATTCTTTGTATTCTGAGTTAGTATCATTGTATTTATTACGGTGATTTTTGAGTACCCCTCCCCTACAAAAAACATCGATGTGTGTATGTGTGTCCTATTGCAGTTTTACTGGTATTAGTGCTTTAGCCGATTTCATAGCAGTCCCGATAATGTAGGTGAAGGAATATCATATAACTGCTGTAGACAGCACAACGATGAAAATGTTTTTTTTTTTTATTACCCTAGAGTTCCAGGGAGTCTTTTCCATCCGGTTTTTGTTGTTATTGACCCTTTCGAGTCTATATTTGATTATACTTGAGATTACTTCATCCCAAGGCGTTGTCAGAACCGAAATATTATATCAATTTCACTGTTGACAACTTGATTTTTATTATAATTTTAGTTTTTCCATTTTATTTTAAATATATATGTATATATACGTACATTACCCGCCTCACTAGACTGACTATACCGTACAAAGTAATATGTTCTAATACGGGAAATAAAGTGTAGGCACAAAGCTGAGTTTCGTGTACAAATTTTCAGCTGTACAGTGATATCGTATAAAAGGGCTGAAGCGCCATTTTGAGAACTTTATACCAGAGCAGTTCAAAGTTTTTTGTTTTACAATAAAATTTATAAGTCTTTAGTTCCTAGTTGAATTTTTGAAAAATAAAAATAACTAGGATACAAAACACGTTAAGCTGTTGCAGTGAAGCTGGTGACTGGTGACTAGTGACTAGCGACTACAACAGATACGAGGCAGCTGGCCTCCCCTTGAGAGTTTTACTGTAACACATTACCAACACAGTTTACCCCAATTCCGTGAAGAGACTTGTGCAATTTTATAAAGTGGGGCATATTTGCTGGGATTCGCCAAACATAATGTGCCATTAAATATCTTGCTGGCACAACTTATCACCGTGAACCATTAGTGAATATTAAACGTTGACAAAAAATAATTATTTATATGACCTATTAATTTAATTAATCACCTTTCTACACCAGTGGCAACAAAACCAAAAACAACGTTTGGGCACAAAATACGATATTTATGGCTGTAATTGACCGTGCCGAAGTGGAATGTGGAGTTTCGGAAAGAATGAAGGGACGCTTAGATGGTTTGGGCACGTAGAGCGGATGAACGAAGAAAGGAAAGTAAGGAGAATACATGACACGAAAGTTTCGCCCGAGGAAGATTTGGCACGATCAAGTGAATCAAATACTTGAGTCAGGTCATGTCGAGAGTCAGAATAATAGAAAAGTATGTATCAAACGATGTATAAATGTGAATGAAGCAAGACAGAATTGTGTGGCGGTCCATCCAATCTGCCTACTCTTGCGGGGAAACGGCGTGTTGGTTAGTTAGTTAGTTAATTGTCTCTTTGTCATCTCCACTACGATCAGGGGTTCTTAGAAATTACGTTGCAAAAAAATCAACCCTTTAAATCTTGTAATTTATATTTGCTGAATATGCAATTTACAATAACAGCACTCGAATTAAAAAAATATAAATTACAATTGGTTTAAAACATCGTGGTCTTACGTTAAATTTTTCGTTGGTTTCAAGTAACGAGTTTCGTCTTCTTTTTTATGTGAACACCGCGCAAGAATCCCCACTGCCCGAAGTCAATGGGACTATGGCATCACCAATGGGGAAGAGGAAGGTTGGGATGTACCTGGCTATTCAGATCTGGTCAACAAATACGGTTACTTCCATTCCAAGCAACATTCCGACTCTGAATGGTGGTCTTTGACCAGGGCAATACTGAGCTATGACAACACTTTTTACCTAATATGTATGCAAGTAGGTATATTTTAATGGTATTAGAAACCACTCCCCTCTTCCTTATTATAACATTTGGTTGAAAATACAGCATGTTTTGAAATGTTGCCAAACAAACTAATTCCCAAATGAAACCCATATTAGTTTATAACAAATTTGATCTGCGTGAAACCCACAATTAGAAATGAAGTTATGCTATTATAAGTACCTACCTAATAAAATATAAAATGTGATAATATTATATTGCGATGAGACAATACAATGCGGTGGATATGCGTATTAATTTGTCACGCTGTATCACGGGACTGTTTGTCATAACCACATTAACTAGTATTTTTAATCTGCGAAAACCTCCCAAGTGTACACTTTCACCACAATTGACATTTCTTTTTTCATAATTTTTTTTTTTGTTTAGACAGTAATCAATTATATATTCTTTTTAAATACGTAAGATTTTGACTTAGTCCTTCTCAATAGAGGATCCTGTACTGCTGGGAACTAGATTTGGATTGAGTACCGATTTCTTAGTTTTTAAATCCTACGAAGTTTTTTTCAAAATACTGTTTAACTCATTTTCTTTGATTTATTTAAGTCGGCATTTAAATAAAAAAAAAATTGCATTGTTCGTTTTCTCTATTGCTGGTGGAAGTCAGTTGTGGAGCTCAGGGGAGAAGTTATGCGTAGTTCATTTGTCCAAAAGCATTTTTTTTTAATTAGGTTTCTTATTTTATGAATAATCTAAGCGGTGAGTGCATGGTTCCTAGGTATGTTCTAACCATTCATACAATAAATCACGAAAAGGCATATGTGTCCTATTGAAAAAGGAGATGGGTCAAAATAACAAAAAGGAGTGATGGATACTCTAAGTATCACCCTGGTGAAAGACCACCATTCAGAATCGAAACATTGCTTGAAATGGCTTTAGCCGCGTTTGGTGACCAGATCTGAATAGCCAAGTACTCCCAACCTTCCTCTTCCCCATCTACTTCCCCTCCCCACTACCTTCAGCCTCACAGCATACCCTAAATGGGGATGCCATAGCCTCACTGTCTCTAGACGGTTGAGAGCAGTTGGGACTCTAGTGCTAAAAATAAATTAAAAAATAAGTCTATCGAATGAATGCACTCAATCGCGATTTTTTCGTATTTTTTAAAAACTGATATAAAAAAATAATGACGTACTCCAGTAAAAGTTCATAATATTAAAGGACGATTTAGCGTTAATTTAACCCGGAACTCTTTTTTTACTCATCACCTCTGTTTTTTCGTACATCACAATTCAGGAGTGTTGACCTCATCTAACCAACGTCAAATTAAATGCCTTTATTATTTTATTTTGAATCAATCTGTATAAAGTTTAATACGTTGTTGTGGGGAGTGGAGACTTGTCCCGAGTCCTAGTTGTCAATGTTAGCTACTACAATTGGCGGGTATCGGCCGCGTGTGGAGTGGGCCTAACATCTGCTGCCAACCAAAATGCCAAATATAACAGTAGAATGAAAGAGATCTCTATTATTATTACTGAAATTCGATCCCGTCCATAGGACCGTTCTTCCGCTTTCTGTAGCCGGGATGATCAAGAAGCTAGTCGCACATGCCTGTGTATATTAAGAAAGGATTTAATTTAGTTTTGACAATGACGCACTTAAACACACGTGTTTAAAATTTTAGAGGGAATATGAAACTGGACTGTCAAAAAATTAACGTTGGGTTTCTTCCTTCTTATATTATGCTCATACATGCAGACCATATAGTAGGTAGGGAAATACAATGCATAGCTGTAAAGTAAAGTATCACTGTATTTTATTACAATACATAGCACCGGTACCTACTCAGAATTCGTGCAGGAGTAGGGCCCCAAGCTGACAAAAACCACCACTTAAAAAAAAAACAACTCGAAATTATTAAATGTAACACACTATCTAAGATTTTTGATAACGCTAGGAGATATGTGGGCATATTAAGGCCGTCATTCATACAAAAATCACAGTATTTGAACAATTTCAACATAGAATACCTTCATCCACTTGATTATTATCATAACATACGATTTTACGCGTGCTTAATGTAAACAATATATTATATTTTTAAATATTTTAATTGGTAGGGCATTCTAATAGTTAATTCGCCCCTGGCCTCCTCCGCCTGACCCTTACGAACAACACGATAATGTTTCAACAGTATTTAGTATTAGTCTCACCTCAACAATCGTCGCCTCCCCCCTCCGGTCCATGGCCCACCCGGCCACCTTCCCTTACATTATATTTACAGCCTCCCGAAGGGTGTGCTTGTTCCACTGTTTCTGTAATGTTACCTACAAACAAAACTTTACACCTTTTGTTAATAAGCGCTTTTGTGAGATCGATTGAATGATGTCCCAAGGGGAATGTTTGTTCGAACAAGTATCAAACACTTCTCGGAAACAGTAAAAAATCCGAGACAAGAATAGGCCGCTTCTTGAGGCGTTTCGATGACTTCATCTCGGCGGGTTTCCGAAGGCCTCGCAACAGTCGCAACTCGATACCTGTGTTTTCGTAACTTTTGTGGTTCTAGTTGTATGGTTTAGTGTGCGTTGACATTCAAAAAGTCATATGATACATACGTAAGTCCACATCTGAAGCTGCGTCAATACGTTCAATAACGCTACAGACAACCGAGCTATCGCAATATTTTATCATCGCTGATAAAAAGGTATTAGATTTCTGATAAAGCCAACTGCGCAATACATCAGCTTGTTTTCCCGTTATTCTTATCATAAAATCGATAGATTTGATATAATAACCACAATATACAGTCAAATTGACTATATTCACATTGTATTTATTGTATGAAACGAAAAAACTTTGTAGTACAAAATATTTTTTACAAAATATTTTTTTTACATGTTTGTTTAGTTCTGCTAACTTTCAAGTATCTAATAAATAAATAATATTAAAATAATATAATATATTATACAGTAAAAATTGTATTCGACAGCTTTTTTATAGAACTTTAAGGACGTTTTAAAAACTTAACATTTATGGCTGAATCGTGAAGTCAGCCAAGTCAGAAAACAGTGAAAATATAACTTCATCGACTTAAACTAACATTTGTTTAAGGAGAGTCACATAAGTCCCACTCTTCGTATGCATGTTACAGGGTATTTGTATTTTTTTTAAAGTTTTATATATCGGTTTTGAGGGAGCATTGCCAAAAGCACAATAATTCCTAATTTGAATATTTGTGTATCCAGAAAATTGCTTTGAATACACTTGTAGAAGTACAAACTTCAATATCGTAGTTACCTTTGCCAAAATTAGTACATTCGTTCGGAACTTCTTCTGTTGGCCGCATGCACAGATAAGTTTGTACATATTTTATTATTATTAATCAACGTTAGGTTATATGCCTACCTCCCATCACGTATGTGCCTGCGTACAACTGTCATATTTCTGAAAAGATTAAACATCGAGCGATTTCTATTTCCTGGTGACCGAACTTGAATACATAGCTTTGTCAACCCGCAGATGTTGAACATACTACGAAAATAAATAATTTACACTGTTAAGGTATTATTTACTCAGTATGAAAAGAGTGCTTAAAGAATATTCATCGAGGTATAGTGATATAAAGTTTATACCACTATAACATCTGTCATAACATCCTGAATAACCTGTTGAAAGTTGTTGTTTCGGGTAATGGCTTTCCTCGCTTCAAAGCTACTGATGGTAAAGTTGTCGGAACCATGTTTTTGAATAAAGGCGATGCAATTCAAAATGAGGTGTTCATTGTTTGAAAATTCGATCGCCTAGAAATATATAAATCAATTGGGCTTAGCTCCTTTTTTAAGCCTAGAGAAAAATAAAGTTTTATTTTCAACCTTATCCCCCCCCGCTTAAGGAGTGCGTGATGTCTTTAAGTCCGATATACTAATGTGATGATTTTTACGCCATTCAAATAGCCAATCTTTTGGTGAATATAAAAAAATAAATTTTAATATATTTACCAAAAGATTCTAAAATTATTATGTATATTCAAATAAATAATTATCATAATATTATGTATATCTGATTGAATTTCGAATTAGAATAACATAGATTTATGAGGTACCTAACAGTGGCGTGTTGTGAACTTTATTACCGACAGATAATTTTACTTTTAATTGCAGCATTTTGTATGGAAAAAAACTTTTAAAAGCGACCTGGCCTTAAGAAGCCAAAAACGTGACGTTTTCGGTTTCTTCCATATATTTACAAATTAAATGTACTTTTTCAATTATAAAAATACCAACCAAAAACTTTTTATTTTGGAAAATCGCTGAAAAGTTTACTTCACGCTATTGGCGTGTACGTAGAACATCAGATTATAATAGTGCACATTCCAAAATATATATTTTTCCGTATGTGGAAATGTGCACGTACACACGAAAACATAAAATAATATGGTTATTAGTAAAATTAAACGTTTGTAGAAACCTAATTTTCTAATTAACATAATTCAAGGTTTTTCGAGTGATTTCTAGTGTAAGAACCTCGATTAATATATCTCGCGTGTTTCATATCAAAGACTGTACTGGGTTTACATGGAGGATAATATTATACTTTTACGATTATTTGCACTCATTCGTGTGCAATAATAATTAGCATAAAATATCGTTCAATGCATATCGCGGTGGCTCGTAGATAGTCCACTTTGCATAGCATTACACACAGCATTGGAAGCACGAACAATTAAGTAAAACGAGGACAACAAATAGCAATAAAACTCTACAAATATTATCATTATTTTTTTCTAGTATTTTTTTATATGCAACTTTATCTTGTGATGAGATTATTTTCAATTTTACTCTCAAAAACATTTTCTGCAACCTTTGGTGTACCAACTGGTGATGGGCACAATTGAATGTTTCGAATGAATCGTTCGGACATGGTGAACGTCTTTGACGACTATTCTGTTCCCTAGGGGAAATTACGACAAATATAATTATTATATATTCAGGAAAAATAACAACTACGCCAGATTTTCATGCTTTTGCTGAATGTGATAAATTTGATCTAACTGTTTTAGACTATATAACTGTTATTTTAGTGATTTAATCAATGGTTGACACAATTAATCGATTAGGTATTTTAAGGGTCATTATATCTTTCCGATCAATTATATATTAGACTTAATTTTAATCGATTATTAAAGAATCGAAATCTTTCGATCAATCAATTATTTCGAAATATATATCATAGTTATGTCCATCACTAGAACCAACGCGGCAAACGTCGGCATGTGCTCTAGGTATTACTCCAAAAAGATTTTCAAGATTTAAATATTATACCTAAATACGTATTTTGCACGTCCTCAAATGTAATCAAAATTAAATACACAGTACAATAATGTTAGATCATACGTTGTTATTATTATTTTTTGTACCTACGTCAATACTCGGTAATTTACCTTGTCTATCACGTTTTGCCGTAGTGCATGCTTGCTATTTCTTTACCTCCTCTAAGTAGGTCGCATGATATCTTAAACAATACCAACGTAATAAAAATACCCAAAATGTCTAAACAGTAACTGGTGTGTATAGAGAGAGGATAGAAGTCCATCGTGATCATATTTTTTACCATTGATCATCGGTCGCTTTAGATTTATCGTCTTTTACAATTCTTTTAAACTTTGTCACGTACCAGTAATTAGTCATTATTAATGAGTCTCATTAGTTGAATAGGTTCACGGTTTAATTGCTATATGAACACGGGCAATTAAATAATCAGCATCAGTGTGCTGTCAGTTTACAAAATAATCATACCCTAATGCTTTTGTGCAGCCGATTTTGTGATTCACCACACCAAGGACCCTTTAAAATTAATCAAATATCTTTAAAAACTTAAATTCCAACAAATAAAACTTTATACAAAATATTATCTTTAAACAGGAAATCACCTTAATATTATCATATTCTTGTTACAAAATACACACCTATTGATCAACTTTGGAGGTTGTCTATAACTCTTTTGAACGGGCCTGCCTATTTCATAGAATGAATCCTAGGTAAGGTAGAAATACTAATAAATATTTCATTATTTTATTTCGCTTATTGATATTAAAGCCATTTGTGCAAGGTTCATCAAACTTGACAATCAACATCGGGAAGCTAAACCCGACTGCGCCCATGTGTATTTGCTGATAAAATATATGTTTACCTATACAGGTATATGTTTGCCCTGCGCGGTAATCAAAGCTGTAACCTTCCGACTCCATTTAAATGCGTAGACTCCTTCGTTATGAAGGTTGTCTTATTTCGGGTAGTATTAATACGTTTTTTAATTGTATCTGCAGATAGTTATTTCTCTAATCTTATTTTCTTTCCCTTATCCTATTCGGGTCGGGAAAAAGTGCCTTCAATCGTCCCTGCCCACACTATTTCAGCGGCCTTCGTTCATTGTAGAAGAAATCTCTATTCGCACATCCTCTAAAGTTGCTTTACCCAACTTCTTTGCGGGAACCAACAACTATTCCTAAACCGTCTTACATATTAATTTGATCCTAATCTCATAATTAAATTAAATATAATACCACTGTGAATTGATTGGCTACATTTGTGTTTTTTTTTCATCCCTTTTTTTTAATTGGCACCTAATCAACGAAGCTGTCGAGAATTTCGATTAATTCGAGCGTGCTGCCAATCGCAATCTGTGCATCAATTCCTCCGCGTACAGGTTTACAAATTGCTGGTCGGCGCTCGGACCAGCATTGTAACGACGCAGGCACGAGCGTCGAATGCCGAGACGGTATAGTTGGTGGAGATGGTGGAGATGGTGGCCACTGGCAGTGGTCACACCTGCTTACGCTGATTAGTTTCCGTGTGTAATGATATCAGGGCATCTCCAACTGCCAAACAGGAATATAGGGTGCAGCTGATTGAATTTATTAGCGCTAATCGCCGCGTGCGTGCTCCACACCGGCTGTGACAGGGGTGGATTTTACCATTCGGGGGTCCTACCAAAACTTTCCTGTATAAATGCTTACACAGTGGTAGCCTGGATGGCAGACAATCTGTATTCATGTATGTATTCAGGTTGCTATTCCTTATAACACCATCATAACAGTCAAATATGAAATATCTGAATTATACATTGGTAAAAATAACTAATTAAAATCCAAATGTATGAATTCGAAAAAGATGTTTATGCATTTTCCTCTAGGGGAGCTGTCAGTGTGTAGGCATTTATTTCATAAGATCTTAACCCAACTCGCACCATTAATTAAAGCCCTATGAAAAAAGGCTAATGACTTAAGCAGTAGTTCATAATTGAAGACGTCAATGGATGAAGATTACAATTATTTAAAGTTTTTTAAAGCATAGCTTTACTATCAATTTAATTTATTATCTTCCCCAATTTCACGACGAATGTATCACGGATATTATTGATTGTTTCCATAATATTTTCTTGTTATAATACAATTTTTAATCATATGGTAATAATTTATAATAGATAAAGGCTGGTTTTACAATATAAATATGTTGGAACAATACAAACAACATTATTATTTATCTTACTGCAAGTTTTCTTTCAGTTATAAAAAAATAAAATATCGTGTTTTATATTTTTGATTAGTTATGCACGGGACCACCCAAATCTTTTTAGTGTTTAGGTCTTCTAAAAGTCTCAATTCGGACCTGTCTAGGTATAATGATGTAGTATGAATTATAACGTACTGTGGATCAGTACTGTATCCGGTTAATCCGGTATGTTTGATTTGATTCGCTTTGGCCGTAATCTAATTTGAGCACGTAAAAACGGCTACTATAATTAATTTAACGAATCAATTGACCTCCTTTGTTAGGTAACTTTTTATTGATAACAATATTTATGTTGTTGTTGTGCTCTAAAATAAGTGTGAGGTTGTCGCGATCACATGTAATCTTATGACCCCAAAATGCTCATCTGTTTCAGTGTTTGTTTTTAACATTATCAATTTTTTTTTGGGTTAACAATCGTTTCATCTTTGCCGTGTTGTATTCTCGATAGTGAAATATTCTAGGTACACGATTATGTACAAGTCCATTTAAAAAAAAGCTCTTATAAATAACTGCTCACCGTGTACAAATCGAAAGTGCGCCCTAAGGTTGACTTGCTAGATACCAGATACCTAGAAAAAACACAGGAAACTGTTTAATAAAATGAGGCATTCCGTCTGATAGATTTCCCTAACTTAACGCCCGATTGCAATCTTTAGAACGCGAACGGTTGGAATTCCGTTTTTATTCTATCGGTATTTCAATGGAAAGTGTCGAGAAACTAACCTCATTGATCCCAGCAGGGAGACACGCCAAACACGTGCCCAACATTCGCCCACAGTCGAAATTTGCCACATGAGAACGACTTGCCGACTTGTGACTTCTCGACGTGTGTTTACTATATTACAGCATCCCCGAAGGTGACTCCTATATTAAGTTGAGATAAGAACAACACATAGTCCACTATTTTCTGTGAATTTTATTGCACAAACATCCTATTTAGATAGAGAGTACCTATCGAATTTCCATAACTTGTTGTTTATCTGATTAGCATTTATGTATAGGTTTACGTTTTTATTATAAAATTTGTTATGGATTTTGCATTCATCAAGGATTCAGTTGTTTTTCTTACATAAAATGTCAAAATGCATATAATACCTATCAAGTGTTTGTGAAATTTCTGTTTGACCAGATTGAAAGGGGCAATCGAAACCTGTTAGCTGTTTTCCGTACGGCAGGCAAGAAGTAGGTAGTAGGTATGCGAGAGTGGTGCAGGTGGAGAATTTAGTGAATGTTTGCGCCGAAGTAGTCGAGTATGCGGTCAGCCGGGCCAGCGATACTCGGAACCTGAGTCCGCTGGAAGGGTCAACGATTATTATTTGTTTACTCGATTGGACTTCGTTATTGAGCTCTTTTATCCGTTGACACAGTCGTGAAAAAAACGCATGCTTCCGTAATCTATTGGGCGCAGGCCCAGGTGGTAGAGTGCAGACTTTACCACGTTCTCATGTATGTATATGCATACCGCTGATAGATCCATTGAAAGCTCTTCCACTTTCTCATAAATTTCGCATGCCAATAGAACGAGTAGTTACACAGGAGCTCTCAGTGGCAGGATCCTATGCATGGATATCATTCTTAATCGCATTTGTAGGCATCACGAGAATTTCCGCATTATTTCAATTTTCTTTTTACCTTTGAGCGATATATAAAGATGGGACCAATGGGACTATGTCACTATGGCATGTTGGCGGCTGACAAAGGGGAAGGAGATGGGAAAGAGGAAGGTTGGGAGGTATCTGGATATTGAAGTCGCTAAACACGGCTAATATCATTTCAATAATGTTTCAATTCCGAATGGTCGTCTTTCGCCAGAGCGATACTGAGGGTATTGAATAGTGCAGAGACAATGTCTGAGAATCGTGTTACTTTACGAGTAATCTATGATAATGAATGGGTAGGTAGGTGTAGGTACCTGCTTTCTTTCACATGAGCTACATTTTTATAATCTTCAAATGATTTTTACCTCAACCGCAATGCAAATATTTTTAGTGGGCGTTTTTATTACGGCGATGCAGAAGTTGGTCACGAAACGAAATCGAATAAAGATTTGTTTGTTTATTTTAAATAGCTAATGAAGGTTGAAGGTAGTGATCAGATCTTAGATTGTGAAGAGTGGAAGTGTTTTGTTATTTTTGGACGTGCTTACATTAGGCATGTTAGTTTCTACGGTGCTATGACCCTACTCGTCTACACTCCGTGATGCCTCCGTTTTTTTAAATTATATTTTCACAGCCGGTTGAAATTTAATACGTTTTAAATTGTGTTTTTGAATTTGAAAGAAAGTTTGGTACCCACGGTTTATTTTAATGTTTTTTTAAGGTTTGCGATTTGCAAGCGTGTAGTTACTACGGCCTAGTTTGGTAATGCAAGTTAATTTACAATATCATAACATTTATAACTCTATGATTGCTTCCATTCATGTTGCTCCATTCATTGTGTTGCCCTCGGCGCTCTCAAAAAAGTTCGTGTTGATAGCGATAAATTGACGTGACTGACTTTTATTCAAAGTAGATACTTCTGAGTTCAAGTGTTAACTGACAACCCGGTTTGTATCCGGTGTTCAATCAAATAAAAGCACACAATGATCAACACGAAATGCCCTCGGACCTCGGAGCGTCGGACATTTATACAAACGTTTTATCTAAGTATGCGTATGTGGTACACGGTGTAAGATTATCTATTGATTTATTGAAACCTCTGTAGGTACTTCAAATTCAGGACACTTACAATGCGCTAAATGCCATGTTTTTGCATATTTGTACCATTTGTATGGGTAATACATTCTGTAAATAACGTGCATTCATAATTTGTATAATGTTTCCACTTACGGTCGGAGTGGAATTAACAACTTTCAAGTTACAAAAGTTTCAGATAATTACTTCGCAGTATGCTCCATAACTTTAAAGCAGTCGGTATCTACTTTGAATGGCGAGGTATCTGATAAAATAGTTAATTAGTTTTAATCGAGATAGATACATCAAAAAATATTGCATTCATATTTTAATTTAGATTTCCGGTTTTGATTCGGAATTTTTTTTTCTTATTTAAATGATCAATAACTATGCTTTATTTCAAATTTAGTTATTCGGCTTGATATTGCGAAAAGCAAAATAACTGTCATAATAAATAATACATATTACGATTCATATTTATTTAATGTTATTCACATACATATTCGTGGTCATATAAAAGTGGTCCTATAGTGGTCCGGTGACTATATCTGGAAATCAAACCAGATTCGACACCGATATCATAATTTTTAAACGTTATTTTATTAATTCTCTCCACATAAAAAAAAAAAAACAGATTAGGTGAGTATGATGCTTCATCCGGGTTAGTGAGTGTGGTCAATATTTTCATAATTTCTTTCATAATTGCTTCATAATTTCTCGTAAGACCTCGAGCGTGATTTTTACAATTATAATTGCAAGGTTTTTTCTTTAAAATACAGATGAATAAATAATTCATGGTACCTGGTTTGGGATCAAAACTAGTTTGGCACGGATTTAGTTCTGACGGTATCGACTCGCAATAGTTTCGTGTTTGGTATTGGGTTTCCACAAAGAATTGCACAATCTGGGGTACTGGGTAGTATACCATTGTTCGGTACGAATGGTTCACTGGGAGTAATTTACGTTTAGCACCATGGTCGTGCGTGGCGGATGGATTTACCGCCGTTCTTTGGCTCGCTGCCTCCCGCCTCTCGCCTCCCGCCTCTCGCCTCTCGCATGGCGGCAGCAGGCAGCAGTTGGCACCAGTGATGTGATGTCTTTAGAAAATTCCCTACATATGGGGAAAAAAATATTATCAACAAACGATTTTTACATAAATAGAGGGAAATTTTGATCCTCAAAAAAATACCAGTTGTTATTTCACATGTATGGCAGAATTTTATGAGATGTCACAACGGAGCTATCAGCGGCAAACAGTAAAATAAGGTATTTAAATTATGTAAGTACTTACAACAATAAATAGTTTATTAAAAAAGAACTTGAGTCAAATAAGATTTGTTGTGTTAATTCCTTTTTGTGTGCAACATTCCAACGAAACTTAAAATAACAAATATGTAAATAATTAGGTATATTGTATTTTTTCCTTTAGTCTTGTTTCTAACAAATTTTCTCACCATCCGAAGACGACGAAATAACGTTTTTCGTTTGTACCATGAAATTAACATGAATCTGGAAAATTTCTGGGGAAATTGACATCTTGTGGGAGGGAAAAATAAAACTAGGCACATTCTCGAGCACTGCCTCTCGGTTACCATAGAACCGTTGCGCGCTGGTCTCATTCAAAGCCAGGCCAGTTGTTTTTACCGACGATCATGATTCCACTCGCATCGACACTTTACTTCGCCACGAGGTAAATTAGCTATCGTGTCTTTGTTCGACATGTCTCAATGTGACCCAAAACTCTCTTGCTAAATCCTCATGTTACAAATTGTACCTAATGACTTAGTAAGACAATAGCATTCAAAGAAAATTAAATACTGTGACCTTCAGTAGTTTGAGAGAAACTACTGCAAGAAGACATAGAGGGGCCCCGCTGTGTAGGGCGAATAGATCTAGAGAAATATTGCGAGGTGGAATAAAATGGGGAGGGGAAGAGGTTGTTTCCTAACCTGTGATATGGTTACTAAACATTTAGATACTTGTAGGGGTATTTCAAAATGTCGATCCTCGGAGTATCTTTTATTTGAGAACATTTATGTGTAAAAATTAATAAGATTTTTAAGGTTTTGAGCCTGTGATCTCTGAGGCTGTAGTCAAAATCACGGATCACGACAACTCTTCAATAATAAAACACTGGAATGTCTTCTATACTATCAATAATTCGTTCACAAAATATACCTGTAAAGGTAGGTAGATATGTATAATTGTCGTTGGGTTGACTCTCTAATAATGTCATAGTAAAAATATGTATAAATATACATTAATTTTCTGTTTTTCATCCACTTCTCTAACGGAGAATGCATAATTATTACGATTTTTTTAAATTTGTGTAACTTTTCATTCGGGTCGTGTCCGTAATGGATGTTTATCGAGAATTAAGAGATTTCGCTGACGACAAATGAATGATCGTATTTAAGCATTATGTATTCCCGTCAAATACAAGATACGGCCATTGTTACATGTATATTGGCTTTGCCGGCAATTACTGGTGTCACGATTTTCTCTGAAACAAATAGCCAACGATATTCGCTGGAATAGGTCTGACGTAATGCGAGTACCTACTGCAGATTCAGGCTTCTCTTTCCTCTTATTGACATCCTTCTAGAATAATATGATATTATGCATTTAATAACAAGCATTATATCCTATAAGTTAGAAATACATTATAATACTATTGTAATTGCTTGCATTTTCATTTAAAAAAATGGTACCTGGCTATTATATTATATAATCAATCGAAAATTATTATACTGAAAGTTTTTGCATGCCCCTTAACCCATCAGTGTTCCTGTTCTTTTTATTGCCCTATTTGGCCGATCTTCAGATACCCTCCATCTGTTGGGTTAGGTTAGGTTGGGCATGCCGATACAGCCACGCAAAGCTTGCTTTTTTTCGATTGTATTTTACACACATATTTTTATTGTATTGTACGTCTGTTTAACAGTCATGTGAGCACCTAATATGATATTATATAACAAATATTATTTCCTGCAAGTAATAAGTATTATAAAAGCTCACATTGTCATTAAAAGTTTTCAATGGTAAATATGCCGAACTCCGTCACACGCGTTTTTGACATTTTCATCGTTAAAAAAATGCGAAAACAAAGTTTTTTCGGATATTGAACACGTACGTATTTGATGCTTTTATATTTTTGACTAACTATTTATTCCGCCACCCTCGAAAGTACATCATTAGATTATATTTTTGCGGAAACAATAAAATTACTACGAAAAATACATTGCATATTATAACTCAACATAACGACCTAACAACTTTTTGTATAATTAGGAAAAATCCATTTGGATATGTAACGTTGAAACAGTTCTTTCACATAAAAAAAGTTGTTTGTCCGCATTAGTAATATTATTATGAGCAATGCCTCACTGTAATGCAAAGTTTTTTTTACGTAGGTATAAATTTTTATTATTGTCTCTTTTAAAAATAAAATACGACGTTTTAGTTCCGCCGGTTATTTTTATTTGTTTTATATTATTACATTACTATGTAAACGATAGAAAAAAACGCAAATTAACCTTTAATTTTTCTAGTATTTATACGTCAAAACGTGTGTGGCGATAATCACCGTTAAATAACGCATCGGTATATTTCGCCCAGTTTTTTAAATTAATTGGCAAGCAGCAGAGCATGACAATCTAAATGTAATTTTTAAACCATAACGTAGATATTATATCAAGGATATAATATTATAATCGGTTCCTACTTAAATGTATCCTTATACGGAAGTTTATAAGACGTGTTTTGAGTTGTTGTGATCGAATATTTTTTCTTGGGTGGCACCATGGTGGCGCGCATCGTGTTACTAATTCCAAATGAATTAATTTGTATTATTTTACTTACTTAAACATCGTACCTCGCAAGTCGAGAGACTTAAATAACTGGTAAAATTTCTCAAGTTTGCTTTCGTGACGTAAGGTTGGAATTTACTTCAGGATTTCCGTTTGGCCAGGCTTAGTAATATGTTGAAAATAATTTTCCTTCTATTTTTGTACGAGTATCATGCTGGACTGGTTTACTAAATTTTATCACTTTATTTATTACTATTATAGATTTTGCACCGAATTTTGAGTCGAACACAGTACTCACATAGGTGCATTGCTTGCACAGCATGTTTCAAACTTTTTTTTTGACTTTGTTTAAAACAAAAACAAAAAAATCAGCGATATGTATAAATAAGTCATTTTATGAAAGCCAAAACCTTCGGTTGTTTCAATGTTTTTTCGAACTAATCAAGAAAAAAAAACACTGCAAAAAATTCCGAAAGTTTTTTCAAACTTTTCGTGTATTCAAAACACAAATAAAATGCATACAATCATCGCAACGGAACTAGTTGAGGGTTTGCTACAATAATGCCTATAGGCAACTTCTGCAACTTCCAAGATTCTGCAGTGCCTTACTTCGCAAACGACTAGCCAGCTTCTAGAGGAGGACACGGAATTCAACCAACGTCATTGTCGCGGCTGCATCTGAATGGCTCAGCTCTCCTCTCAACGAGCGATGGATGCAGATGATGCGGAGACCACCTTGAAGTACGCTCGATTAAAATGACATTCACTACTAAGAGGAACAACTTATTCGGCTAGCGTTTGGATGGATCGAGTTTGAATCCCACAGCGGGATCCGTACCCTTTTTAGCACGTGGAAAGTAAGGTATTGGCCCCACCAATCTTAACGCTGCCAGGATAGACTCCCCCTTGATGGCGTTTTGCAGAAATGAGACCTTATATCCTCCATTAATATTTCAATTTCAATTTCTTTTTTTTTTTCTTATGAATTTATGTTTATTTTTCCTTATTATTATTTTTGTGTGTATTAGAACTTTTATTTTACTATTATTGTTACTATGTATTATTATCAATTATGGAAGGTATTGCATTGCACTACTCCTGCATACCTTCTGGAATAAAACTTTATTATTATTTTCACTTCTTCGCTGATTACAATAAGTAGGCATGAGCAAGACAAAAGGCTGTTTCTCAGCGACTTCTCTCAAGGACACCACTGTCGGAAGTGTACGAGTATACATATATGCACTAATATACACAATCCGAAATACCTATGCGTTTTTCGCATCAACTCAATAGAATTTCCTCAACAATACATGTCAATCTTTATGAAACATTTTTGATGTACGCAAAAAAATAAATTATATTGTGCCACTTTTGTAAACAAACAAGATTAAAGTTTGCAACTTGGATAGAGAGCTCATTCATCAAGACGAAGCGTGATTCGAATCTGAACTCGTCTCCAGTCTTAAGACATTGACCCTGATTCGAAAACATCCATTTAAATTTGTCGCTTCAATTATAATTAGGAACTTAACGTTCCTTTCTCGTTGTGTACGTATCGACTTACCAACTTGAGACTAGCCCGGAAGAAATTAGCTAAGTAGGTAGGTCGATAATAATTCTAAAACTATGGTGATGCAAATTCAATTTAATCATACATTTAAAACCCAGAAATACAGTCTGACAAATACATGTAGAACAAATTGGAGGGCGCTGCAATCGTTTATATTATTTGAATGGCAACATTAAGATGGTTCAAAAGTTAAAGTTTGTAACTTAAAAAAAAAAACACTTTGAGATGATTCTACATCATATTCCAAGGTAATTTAGTATTCAATTTGTTATTTTTTGGCTTTGTAAGCGTGACAATTGCATGGAAAAGTGTTTTTTTTTACACATTTACAAATATAAAAAAGTTTAAAAAATTGAGAACCGTTTTTCCTGTCAAATGTTAAAAGTGTCAAATTCGGGAGTCAAGCATAACATGTAATACACAACTTAATGTACCTACTATATTTTGTTCCAAAATTGGATTTATCGGGTGTTGCCGTAGTAATTAAACATTTTAGTTCTTCTCTATTAAATTTCTAAATTTAATTATCATACTGTAAAAACGGTCATTGAACCTGCGAATGTTGCACACTAAACAAAACACTGTTGTAAAAATCATCTTAATGCGAATGTGAATATTGGTATTTGGTTAACACCCACAGACAAAATTAAATATTTCGTATCCTGGTAGGTACTCTCAATTATTTAAATCGTCCGTATTGTTGATGAGGATGATTGATGAGTGATGACCTGTATTGCAGGCTCAGTTATAGCGCAATACCGGTGATAGAATACGTACACTTTCTAATGATTTTCGGTAATATCTCATATAATTAGCCCATAATGATGTATGTACGTAACTTTAGGGCAATAACATCTAACGACCGGTCTGAAAGTTATTTACAGTTTGGATCGTACCTCGTAAGCCTCGTGCCATAAATATTACGAAGGTGTGAAATTATTCTCATATTAACCAGCAGAAGATAATATATTTGAAATGTTAGTTTATAAACTTTGTATGTTCCGACTATTCTTATTAGTGTCATTACTCCCTACCATAGGCGTTGAAGCTTAATACAAATAGTAGTATTAGTAATTTATTTACCAAAAAACAAAGTAACAGCAAAAATATGAACAAAGTAACACGGTATAAACGAGGTAAACAAACTCATTCGAAAACACGTCTTCTCAAGTAGACCCGCCACACAGCATCCCCAAAGATGACATAGGCCCTGAGATAAATTATTTACCCCAAGGCCTTCTGTGTGGAGTTATTGTAAAAAAAGTAGGTTCTCATATCAAAAGGAAGGATAAGAAAGAAAAATGATAATTTTTTTAGTGTACGAAAGGTACAAAGATTTTTGCCTCGGTAAATTTGTCGGTAAACAATAATTGAATACTTTAACGTCTTTGGTGTAATGTGTTTGACCGAAAGGAATATAAAACTAAATGATGGACAAACAAATCGAAAAGTAGTGCTAATTAATGTTAAAACAAAATTCACCTTAAAAATACTCATTCTCTGAAAGTCTGAAGCCCAGAGTAATATTTCCGTTCCAAATAATGTTCCAACCCTTCTGGATAAACGAATAAGGCAAGTTGTATGTTATTATGAAACCCTAAAACCCAATAGCGCAAATCTATTTAGAAGTTTTGAATTGCTTTGGGTGAAATAATATTTTGGCTTCAGACGGCAACTTGACTCGGAACTGTTATAATTTAGAATTAAATGCTTTTATGCAAACTAAAAGCCTAAAGTATATATTACAACAGCTAGGGATTTGAAAAGTTTATTTTTAAAATTTGAATAAAACCTGAGTTCCAAATTTGAAAAATGTACACTCATAAAGAAAATTATTATATTGTGTAATAGAATAATTAATTCAATAATAGTTTCAAATATAGAATAAAAATAATCGTCTGGTAAAATATATTATAGGTATGTACTTTATGGCTTGTCTAGATTTGATAAGATTATTTTTATAATTTGATAATTTTCTTAACACATACATAAGTTCAAATTTTTAAAATGTCACTTGTACGCACAAGTAACGGGAAACTTGTCTGCCATGGATGAGTAGGAATCTAATGCCTTCATTGTGGATTTATAACCCGTCGATAAAAAAATACTATCGACAAACGCACCTAAGCTTACATTTATGTATGATAACTTCTGTGCTTTCAGAATAATAATAACAAAATGGGTATTCGAAGTTGTAAACCGTTTTCATGTAATATACGGACGGTTATGTATATAAATATATATATATAAAGGAGAAGGTGGTATTGTGGCCCCCTGTTGAATATGTGCCCCCCCAGCGAATTTCGTATTATAACAACGCCATAATATCTATAGTATTAATACGCTAAGACGTCTTCTGTACATGATTGTAAAAATCATAAATGCTAATTTTCGCTCATACGTAAAAAAGTCTGATATTTTATTACGATTACGCTACTTTACGATTCACTCATTATGTCCCTTTATTAACTATTTATACATCACTACCGCTCTGCCGATTTCATCGTTTTATATTATACGAAAATGTACTTTGGGGTAAGCTATTTTACGGGTCATTATTGTATGAATTCGTGAAATGGAACGAGCTTGTATAAATTATTATGTGAATTACGTTCCCCTATGAGAAGGATTCCAGCAAAGCAAGTTTGGTCCGGTCTCCGTACAGATAGAGCTAGTGTCGGCACATTTATCAATCACACGCCCGACAATTTTTTTTCGCTCCAACATAAAAAAAAAACTTTTTACGGAATTGAACACATTAGGAGGATGTTGCAGTGATACCTCTACTGACCAAAGGCCGCGAAATAGGTATTAAATATTTAAAATTTTAGTTCCAATTTTTTTTTTTACTTGTTTGTTGACATTTAGGCCCCCTAAGGTGGAGAATAATGTGGCCCCGGGGACCACATTGCGATCATTTAAATTTGAATTGAAACATTTTATTTTTTTACATAGGTATGCTTAGATATATTGTTTCGTCAAAAATTAAGAAGGTTACGAAATCATGGAACAACTAAAACTTAATTAGCACCGTGATGGCAGTGCGAGAGAAGAAAACAGGCTACAAAAAAGCGGCGAAGAAGTTTGGAGTTCGCAGAACTATACTGAGGAGGTTTATAAAAGATAGTTGTTTAGTCGAAGACGTAGTAGAAAAACGAGCAGGAAGAAAACCGACCTTACCATCAGAACTGGAAAAAGAGTTGGTCAGGTATCTTATGTATGTACTCTTGATAGAAAGCAAGTTTCATGGATTTGCCCCTCGAGACGTGAAACGAAGGCGTTCCAACTGACTACGCCGAACACCATATACACCCCGTGCAATTCTTGACCGTTTTTTTAATCGTCACAGAGAGGTTTAAGGGTTCGCAAGCCCACTGGAACATCTAAAGCTCGCGCGAACGAGTTTAATAGAGCAGCTGTCAATACATTTTTTGATCTCCTTGAAGAAGAATTCTAGAGACGTGCATTTCCTCCGGATCGTATCTGCAATGTCGACGAGTTAGGACTTAGCATCGTTCAAAGCAAAATTCTGCGGATAATCTCTCTTACACGCTAAGTAATTGTATGAAACGTTGCGTGCGTATGAGTGAAGCAAGGATTTTTTACCACAAAATTATTGTGTGGTGTTCCATCCATTCTGTCTATCTCTGCCGAGGTATAGCGAGATACTCAGTGATACTGAGTACGTTAATAATGTTTATATTGACGATCAAAATGCTCCCGGCGTCTTCACCAAACAATGACAGCCTCAAGAAGTGTCGCCAATGATCGCCATTGTTGCCTTTCAGTGGCTAGATAAATACGTTGGGAGCTTTTCACTCCCAATATGAACAGGCCATTAGTCCTGGACAGACCATTATTATGCTAATATTTTGAAGGTATAAGTTAGTAGGTATCTACCTAATTGATTTTTTTTCTGTGAAACTGTTACCGGCTTGAAAATGTTGATAATAGATTGTAGACAATATAACTAATTTATCTTGCTATCGGCAACCTGTCAAACCATCTTCCAATCACCGCTTGTTACATTGCGACGGGTGGTTTTACAGGTTGTCATACTACATTTGACCAAATAATTATTTTGTTCATTATTTCGTACCCACACTGCCACACTGCACATTTCCACACAGGACCTACACACGAGCACTACGAGTATCGGAGCATGACGGTGATTGCCCGCAGGAATATTCGCGGCTCGGGCGTTTATAGGCGGATATAATGTACTGTTTTGGAAACCATGGGCTCTGGGTTCACATACCGCACGAGGAACACAGCCTAATGCACGCCAAACTGTACGTAATATTAACATATAATAGGTGGACACGCGTTCAAACATATCTCGATAACTCTGCAGTTAGTCAGGGGCCCTTCTACTCTCTCCACATTAGGTGATGTAAGTGGCAGCGCAGTCAATCACATGGGCTTTAAATGAATATTAGTTTTGCTTATTGTGCACCTCGTCCCAGAGTGGAAGATACTTCCATTATCTCCCTGGCGAGGAACCACCATGCTTGAAATGGTTTTAGCATATCTCAATGGGTTTTAGCGTTTAGTGATCAGCTCTAGTCAGATGCTTCCCTTATCTTCCTCTTCTCGTTATCCCCCCCCACTACTTCTTTTAGCCACAGGAAATTCGGGATGCAATAATTCCACAGGCTCCGGGCACCTTGCACTCATTTTTGGTATCACATAAAAAACATTTCTTATTATTAACGACTTCTATAGCGTGGTTTAGTCAGCATTTAACATTATGGGGAGATTTATAAACATCGATTTATCATTTTAGATAGGGGCTTTCAGGTCTGGGTGTTCTGATGTTGATTGTTTCGTTGGATGAGCCTTGCTTAAATGGATTTCCATCTATAGGAAGAAAAACACAAATTTAATTATTATTGAACAGCAAAATATTGTACAAAGCACGTGGTTATTTACTCCAAGAATAACTTTACCCAATTAAGCATGCGCCAGAAATCAGCCATACCAAATGCAAATTAATAGATCACGCAACTATCTGTACAAACAAATTATGCGTTGGTGATTTCGTTGTAGTTTAATAATTTGGACAGTAACAACTAAATGCACTCGTTATTATGGGATTACTAGTTGTTACTTGTTACCCATGAAAAATCACGGAATGTAACATGAATGTAACTTGACTTGGCAAAAAATAATATTAGTTCCATTTCTAATATAGAATAATGTCTGCTACAATACATTATGGGTGGGTACTTTATTAGGTAGGTAGGAATTTGAAGTGTTTTTTTTTTTTTTTAATTTTGATTATTTCGATTAACATCAGTTCCAAATTTGAAAAGTTCATACTCGTACGTATGTACGTACGTACTCACAAAATAAACTATTTATAGTTAATAATAATAATATTCCTTTCAAAACAACCAATTCTTTTAATAACAGTGTTTTATGTACACTGAAAATTGACTACGCTGAGACTGTGGTATGATTGATTGCTGTTATTAAAAATTGTTCAATGTGTTAAATGTGGTTACTGTCAAAAGAGTGGAATTAAATATTCATGAGCTAATAATTTTTAAATTAGCCGTACAGAATATTTTAACGAGAATTTGAACTTTAATCAGACATAATAAATATGTATGCCTTCCAACGTGAATGTAAAAAGTAGAGGTTTATTTACCTTTTTATTGACTGTATCAAGTATCCAATTAACTGGGACTCAATACTCCGCAAAATAAACCAAATTATACAGGTA
The DNA here is from genome assembly GCA_022651775.1 of Drusus annulatus. Classification (NCBI taxonomy): domain Eukaryota; kingdom Metazoa; phylum Arthropoda; class Insecta; order Trichoptera; family Limnephilidae; genus Drusus; species Drusus annulatus. Next base: position 83,148 of record JAGWCC010000593.1, read on the forward strand.
TGTACAATTCTAAAAATGTATTACTGGTCTTTTGATTATGGTCGGTTATCAACCAAAATTACCCCATTCTACATAATAACTGGTGGAAAATTAATGAATAAATATAATAAAAATGTAAATATACACTTATATTTGTATTAAAAAGCAACTACACAGGAGTTGACAGGAGACAGTTGAGCCTTCGTCAGGGTAGTAGGCACTAGTAATAACCAGTTAAGTACCAACTGTTAGCAAATTGAATTCTGAATATCAATAATTTATTAAATAAACATTCCACAGAGTTCAAGTGCGAATGGAAAAAAATCTGATGCCTGACAAAAGAACCCAACATGTTTTGATATGTAAATACGAATGTAACAAGTAATTAGTGCGTTGGGTAATGGCGGTCTTTCAACAAGGTATTCACCCACCCAACATCTGCGGTGTCATGTTAACTGCACATAAAGGGCGATTATAGGGGGCGAGGGCTGCTTGCCAGGGCTGGCTTCAATTATAATAATTATGATTGTTTTAACATTTTCATATTTTATGGGGTTGCGAGCAGTTGTCGATGGTTGCGAGTGTTTTATGGAAACGAAATGAATTTCATAATAAAATGGTTCGCTGTTATTATGTGCACATAATAAATAAGATTAATCCAGAAAGCTCTTAATTAACATTGTTGTAGAAATATTTTATTTTCAACAATTTTCATTTATATTCAACAAATCATATGATTTGAAAAAAAAATAGTTTGACGCCATAAGGTCTACAAATACTTTTGAAGACACAGTATTTTTTTATAATTTATTTTGTTGCCATGGGGAGATGTATTTTTTTTTATCTTGGGTTGATTCCTGTATTTCTCATATCTGTATATACCTTTTGTAACTTATTTAATACGTTAATCTCTATGTTCTTGCAGATAAGTCACTTGAAGTAGTTGGCAGGTGGACTTTTTTTGTAATAAAAAAAACCTGTTTCCGCTGTAAAACCTGCCAGCCTAGCCTATCAATGAAATAATAATAAATCATGCTACTTAGATAAACAAAATAATATTCCATGTCTCCATCAGTTGATTTTCCTGTTTATCTCTTCTATCCACAGTGCATTCAAATGGGTTTTCAATTCACCATCATCGACGTTTGCAAAAAAAAAAACAATTTCCGAAAAGGTGTTTTCGGGAAACAGCGTAATTAAATAATTCCGAAAAGTCTTCACCCGCCAGTGTCAGAATCGATGACCTCGAGGGGGTGTTCATGCCTCAGTGGGCAGCGCTGACAGGTGGGCTTGTCTGTACAGGAGACAGGAGTGTAGGCGGTAGAGGAGGTACGGTAGGCAGTAGGTCCGGGAGGTGGCAGGGGTAGACTGCAGGAGGGCCACGCGAGGGTGCCACGCCCGCGCTCCGCACGTGGACAGACTTGCCCCCGGGGTGGCGTGTTTGTGCAATTATGCTGAACATTGAACTTGGGTTCTTTCGCGTCGTGTCGCGTCTAGGAAAATATACGTCATCATAATATATGACGTGCAACATTTACATATCATGTTTTTGTTGTGTTTTTTGTTGCGCTTAGCGTTATTAAATGTACTTACCGTTCATCTGAGTATCAACAATTAGTTGTTCTTATTGAACTATTGAAACCATATGGAACAAACAATGTGGGATCCTGTCTTATTCTTTGACAAAAATTGACATTTTATAGCTCCATAGCTATCTAATAATTGGTTTGGCTTTGCGAAGTTTCATTGAACAATTCATAAATATTAAACAAAATGATGACCTATTCCCTTATTTTTTGACAGTCGAATGAATAATTGAAAGCTCTATAACTCATTTTGGAAATGAGTGTTAGAGCGTTAATCTAGTAATTCCAGACAGAAAAATCTGTGCGAATTTCAATGCGCCAGAGCTCACCGTTAGAGAGTTTTTGCTGCTTCAACACAAATCATTTTTACTTTATAGTTAGTCATATTCTGGTTCCTTCTCGGGGGTTGGCTATCATCGAGGCAATCTTCAAGTTATTACCTACCGAACGCCCTAGAATGAGTTTCTTCCATAATTCAACAGTGACCAATGGCTATTGAACGTCGACCATGTTGCTTTCATTGGTATTCAAACATAAATAAAATCGTTTATTGTATTTTGAGCAACGATTATTTAATACAACTTTCCTATCCTAACTTAACAATTTTGTGCTATGATTTCTGATTTCTAATTTATGATGTACCTAATATGCCTATGCAAACAAACTTATATTCTTGGGTAAATTCTAATGAAATTAAGGTAATATGGAAATATAGGCACGCTTGTTTGATAAATGGAACATTCATATTTGCAGGGCGGATGTTTACAACATAAAATAGCTTTGGCGTAGGGTTGATGCACCTGGTATCGGAAACTTGATATTGTTCAACAAACCGGACATTTGAATGGCGAAATATTAATGTCAGACCTGTATACGACCTACTCAATAGATACCGGAATGTATAATTAATAATACATTTATGATTATTAAAAATATAGTATTTGTTTAAGTCCCTCTTTCTGACTATACCCAAAATACGTCTTCGGTGGAAGAATGAATAATTGAATATTAGTGGGTAGGTACTTATTAAACTGTAGATTTTATCTTAACTAAAAAGCATAAAATATGTTTGTATGTCCCCTTAACAACTCTCGAAAGGTGAGCTGTCGCTTGATGACATTTGCTTAGTTCTTTGTGTTAAATTTGTAGGTCAACGAATTTCCAAGTTCAAAGAGTTATTTCTATAATGACCTATGTAGCCTTGAAATACCAATTTAATTGCATTTTTTTTAAATAAGACCCTTTTTGTGTTCTACATTTGAAGCGTGCTAAAATGCAAGGCAAATCGGGTAGTAACTACTAGATCTCTAATATATATCACATGTTGGTGTAAATAAGTAAAGTTTTTACTGGACAATGGTTTTTGATAATAGAATAATTTATAGCGTAGATAAGTTTAAAGGGCACTTTTCTTAGAAATATTTAGGTACCTACTCGAAATTGAAATCAAGAAATCTATGGTATACTAGATATCCTATAAGGAATTCGAATTATAATGGTGCCTTATCTAATATTAATAATATCAACTTGATTCGAAATATATTGTGATATTAGGAATCTATTGAAGTCATCTGCATCTACGAGGATTATCATTGAATCTTTCATGTCAAAAACTTTCTCGTGATGAATACTCAAACATTCATTATGCATGCATTGATATGATATTGGTCTGTTTAAAATTCAATGGAAATAAACGTTTCGTGATCGACGTATTACTAGGTTTCGTACCGAGGTCAAAATTCGATTCGGGTTCCATTCTAATGTATATATCAACCGCAGTACATTATTAAGGTACATATTTAAGTTTTTGTGGCATACTTGAGGTGTATACATTATTAGGTATATTAAACTAGGAACTATTTGAAATAATAATCTCGACACCTTTTAAAACACTTTTTCGTGTTCACAAATTATAATTGAGGTTGGTGGAAATAGCTGTAGCCCTCTGCTTTCATATCCCCCCTCATTTAAAAATCAACTCTACACAAATAATATTGTAATGTTGATGGTACCTCACCACAATAACAAACAGACGGCACGCTGTCTATTTCCGTAATCACCAAAAATCTGATAAACGTGTTACGGATGGTCGCAATTTGACTAAAAGCTAGCGGTTGTGGTCCAAATTACGCCTTCTAAAAAACCGTTAAAAAGCGTGCGCAGTTATATTCGTAACCTATGGAATGTCTCGACAATGTGGATTGTTCGGGCGAAGGCGAGTCTCACTTAAAATAGACATCAATGCTTCTTTATTAGTAAGCCAGGGTGCACAGATGTTCACCGTAAGTTCACTGAAGCCCAGGAGTCGCTCTTTCGTTTGAGTACGCTTCCATCATGGATAATGGTACCCATCCAAATGCATTTTACTTAACGACCAACTTAAACTCTCAACTTTACTTTCGTTCGCTTATCTATGACAGTGTTTATCAATATAGGAGCTAGTGCAGTAGTGCACGCTGCGTACAATGGCTAAGATATCGTGTTTTAGAAGTGTCGAACTATTACGTTATCATGGAAGCAACACGCTGCGCTTTTAAGCCGTGTACTCACTAGCGAGCTGTAACTGTAACCGTTACGCGTTACTGTTACCAAAACTCATAGTGCGGACGCGGCTCGCGAGCCTGCGCGGATCAAAGGGGGCTCTCTGGTCCCTCTTGACGTCCACAGGATTGTCGTGGCACGCTGAGAGCCATTTACGTATTTTCCGTCTTTCGTTCGTGTGCGCCGTTAAAAATAGTGATAATGAGTGATTGGAAAGAAGATAAGTGTCTGCTGTTAATTAATTTACGCCCAATTTGGGCTTTATACACATTTAACAACAACAAAATATCAGACGCATATAAACAATGATACGCAGAAATGTTAATATAACATCAAATAAAAAAATAAAAAAAGGAAGTACCTAAATAAAAAATATATATTAACAATGGGACAGAAAAACATAAAATTATTAGAAGTAAAGAAAAAACTGGTTTTCAGTGGTAATATTTGAGTGATAAATTTAGTGATCAATATCAAAATCAAAGAATATTTTTTAGCAATACCTTTATAGCAAATAAGTTAGGATAAACTAAAATGAAATAAGTTTGAAGCAGAGCTAGGTGCATACAAAGAAAACTAAGTTATATGGAACCCCAAGGACAAAAATGATTATAAAAATCAAGTTTGGAAAAAAAATTGTGTCGACATAAACCAGCTCTGGCCAACCCGCGACCCGCGGCGCCCTTACGTGCGGCCCGCGGTCATGTATGTCGAATGATGTTTTTAAAAGTATCGGGTACTTCAGAATGTATTTAAAATCACATGTAAGTTATTAAAACCAATAACGTTTCTATAATTACGTGAAAAACACGAAATGCATATATTCTGCTGGTTTATATTTCCCGCGCATAATTCTCGCTCGTTAAGCGTTCGAGAACTCTATTATTTTTGTGTAATGTTTGTATGTGCGGCCCTTGGGAAAAAATATAGGTCAACAATGCGGCCCGGGGTGCAATTTGGGTTGGCCAGGTCTGACATAAACGAAAGCAGTGCGGTCTGCAAAAAGAAAGTGATTAAAATATTGGCGTCGTATAGAAGGGAGCGAATGAAAGTTAAAAAAACTACGGCAAGCAAGAGACACCTCGCCTGAGCCGAAGCTCGAAACTAGCGTTGTGACTGCTTTGAAAGAACTACTTCAAAGAACTACTTCTTTTGGCAACAGTTCCTACTTCATTCATTGTTCGTTGAACAAATACTTCAATTGAAGTCGGTAGTTCATTTTAGCGTTCATTCATTTCAATAACTTCATTTCATTGAACAAATATTTCAATTGAAGGTGGTAGTTCATTTTAGCCTTCATTCATTTCATTAACTTCATTTCATTGAACAAATACTTCAATTGAAGTTGGTGGTTCATTTTAGCGTTCATTCATATCATTGAAAGAAGTACTTCAAAACTAGCACGTGCTTTTTCGGCGAGGAACCGGTTACAAAAAGAACTGAATAAATAAGCGGATAAATTCAAATCTCTTTTTTGCGAGTTCGACTTCAATTGAAGTGTCCACTTCGAAGGGTTCATTGGTACTAACAATTCGTGAAGCGTTCACAAAACATTGAAGTTTTTCCCAACGCTACTCGAAACGAATCGCGTACACACTCGAACCTCATTGCATTACTGTGTCTGCAACGGTTACAGTTACAGCCACAGCTCGCTAGTGAGTACCCGGCAAGAACCTTGAATATTTCAACAGCATTAATTTATTTTCTAATAATATTCCTACCGCGTTAATGACTAAGACTTGAAAGTTGTTTTGACGATTTACTAAAGTATGCAATAATCTTTTAAACTCAACCTTTTATATCGATAGCGCTACTACCAATAATCACACAATGTTACCTCAATACGCTAACGCTCGAGTAATTTTGAATATTTTGTATTCATTTGGTATGTACCTGTCCTGTGTCGTTAATTATGTTGGTTCCCGTGTCTCTACACACAATAGGACCACGATGTAATCGTCCTGTAAACTGCCTGAAAGTGTACCTACGAATATAGTTGACGTTTGGTATGATCGCATTGAGCGGTGCGCAGGGAGCCGAACACTATCGCTTTATTTGACATCGCATAATCGCGTTTCCCGCATGCACATTTCAATTTATAATCGGATCCGCCGTTAAGTGCACCCCGCCACCCGCTACCCGCTTCCATTCCATCCCCGCTTCTAACCTCCATACACATCTCACGTACTTACAGTTGTTGTACCCACGACATCCTTGTGGTGAGGTTATGACCTGTCGAAGTACTCTGTGCAGGAACTCTATCAAACTTTTATTATTATTAAAACACTCTAGAGCAGGGGTCGGGGAACCGTGGTATTGTGTGGCAAACATTTCAATCTCACTACAAAAACCAATGAAATAATATTATTCATTGGATTATTTTGTTTTCTATTGGCAGAGCAAGGATGAAAGAAGACCAAATGAAATCTCTGAGGCGTATGTGCGGTAAAACCATGTATGACCGTGTTAAAAATGTGGATATCCGGAAAGAATGCAAGGCGTAATAAATAGGATTAAGAAAGCGACGCGTAGATGGTTTGGGCATGTAGAGCGGATGAACAAAGAAAGGAGTGTGAAAAGAACATATGATGCGAAAGTGAATGGAAGAAGAAATCGGGGACGCCCTAAGAAGACATGGCACGATCAAGTGAATCAAACACTTGAGTCGGGCCATGTCAAGAGTCAGAATTAGAGAAGAGTATGTATGAGACGATGTATGAATGTGAATGAAGCAAGAGTGTATGCCAATACAGGCATACGTTTATGGCGGTCCGTCCTTTCTGCCTACCCCTGCGGAGAAACGGCGTGATGATTAGTTAGTTAGTTGCTGAAACAATTTCTGTTTTACGGGTTCTACGGAAATGCGTAACAATTGTACAGCATTAACATTCAAAACTTTCAGAAGCAATTAGTCAGGTTTGCATCACTTTTAAAACGCCAACTGTAAGTAAATCGAAAACTTGAGTCGGGTCATGTCGAGAGTCGGAATTACATAAGTGTATGTATAAATGTTAATGAATCGAGGATTGTCTGCCAGGACTAAGTCTTAAAGCATTCTGTCATATCTGCCTTACCCTGTGGAGAAGTTGCGTGATATGTATTATATCAACTACCAACGTTGTTAGTATTATTTGTATTAGTCATAACTACATAAATATTTTGATGCAATTTTTACTAGCAATTGTTTTTAACCACATCCAAGGTAAATAATAATATCTTTGTTAAATATTCATATTCTAGAACTATAAATAGTAATTCAACCTCCTGTAAACGATCTGTTTAAAATGAAATTCTTTTCAGAAACATTCCATTCATAAAGAAAAAAAACGTAGGATGTCTAAAAAGCATGAACCCCACACGGGTGTTCGTATTTTCATAGTAAAAACTCTCCTCGATCAGCAAGGACTACCAATTAACTGTCAGATACGAGGGATTGCTAATTGCTTTTGATAAAGATTTATATCAAATGACTGCTCTCACACTTCTATCTTCTAATGCGAATCCATTTAGTCATCATAAATACCTTTGTAATTTAGGCACCACTGGAATGGTCGATAAAAATGTAAATTTGCGATTATTTTCAATTCGAATATTAGCATTCCTAATGGACGGGAATGGAAACTAATGGAGTGTGGCTCGGTCTATGAAATTTCAGCAAGAAATATTGCCACCCCATTTCGCATCATCACCAGCCATCATTAATTCACCGCTGTGGATTTCAAACGCTTTCCTCTTCCGATTGCATCGACCTCACATTTTCACTGATGCTCCATGCGCTGTGATAAACTGCTCCGATAATATCAAATTTATTACATACGTTCATTTACGATATGCAAGCCTCTGCGCTCGATTCGTTTGTGTTGATATGCATTTTTGGTCCATTGTAATGTAATAATAAAAGTAGTTCTTACTTATTGTATTATTTTAATACTCGTATACTTAAATGGGCACATAGAGTTTTTTGCCTCAATGGGTCGCTTTACAGAACCTCTTTTAAAAAAATAGAAATAAAACACCTATATCCGGGTTTAGGCTTCGGTTTTTTTTATTGGCAATGATGTTATTCCAGGAAACACAGGTGAAAATAATCCTTAACCCCAGCCTCTTTAATCTCAAAAATAATTTAATTAATCTTTGTTTTATATTGGTTTGTATTCATATTTTTCATTTTTAATGGTATCAGCTATTGACTGTGTATGTTCATCGACTGAACAAATTATCATGGAAAATGTATACTACCTTTATCTCCTGTATCCTACATACTTTATATACAACGTGTTTAAGATTGATTTCACAAAACTCCACGAGGAGGGGGGGTAGATTATTCATTATGGTCCAAAAAAAAGTTATGATCTAGTTGCGTACGAAAACGTGTAACCGACCCTTTATAGTAAACACTATACCGCCCAATACATGAGATAATTTACTATTGGCTCGCTAAATACGAAATCTGTTTGACCGACCGTAACCTAATGACTGATTAATTCATGAATAATCATTTCCTGGAATGTTACGATACCACCCTGAAACGCGGTGTAATCAACTAGTCATATGTATGTACCTATGTGAATATGGAAAAATTAAGTCGATTTTTCGGTTAAGTATATACTCAATAAAGCGGGGTTATTGGGTACTGGAGTTCCATTTAGTTTCTCTTGTTCTTCATATTTCCGTAAAAGGATCTATAAACATGTGGCATCTGATGATCCCTTTGAAGAAAGTTCATTACCATTAGACTTAACTATCAACATTTTTCTTATGTGTTCCATAGGTTGTTGATGTGTGATGAGCGCCACTTGTGGGGTAGGTGTGCCTTCTCATTAGCATTCCACGTGTGTTGCCATCACGTGTAAATTGCTACTCGCTTCCTTTGACCGGTGTTTGGCTCACACCACAAACTCGACATCACGCCTCAAGGCCCGAACCTGATACCAATTCAACACATATGCTATATCAATAACCATTTGAGTGGTTCTATTTTTGTTGTAATTTCATTCCGACAAGCTTACGTTAGAGTATTATATAAAATCAAAACGTGGATCATATAGGCATAGTAAAGCCCCATTTATAAATTATCCCACAATTATTATTATGTTAGTTTAGAAGCCGCCGTGATCAGAAGTAGCTCCGAAATTCGGAAATTGTTTCACTAACTAACTAAGTAACCATCACGCCGTTTCTCCGCAGGGGTAGGCAGAAAGGACGGACCGCCATAAACGTATGCCTGTATTGGCATACACTCTTTCTTCATTTACATTCATACATCGTCTCATACATACTCTTCTCTTATTCTGACTCTTGACATGGCCCGACTCAAGTATTTGATTCACTTGATCGTACCATGTCTTCTTAGGGCGTCCCCGATTTCTTCTTCGATTCACTTTCGCATCATATGTTCTTTTCACACTCATTTCTTTGTTAATCCGCTCTACATGCCCAAACCATCTACGCGTCGCTTTCTTAATCCTATTTATTACGCCTTACATTCTTTCCGGATATCCACATTTTTTACACGGTCATACATGGTTTTACCGCACATACGCCTCAGAGATTTCATTTAGTCTAATATAAACACTTCATTATGGACTGCTAGCTTCGCTTCTTTGGACATTTTTTTATTAAAAAAATAATTATTATTTCAATATCCTTCAATCTATTCGAATTTCTGCCAAAAGATCGCTCTTATCGATTCTTTGGTCAAAAAAACTTAATTTTGTCGTAGGTAGCTTTCAATAAGGTATGGGTTTTATGCAACGAGTTCGATAACATTATTTATAAATAAATTAAATGTCCCCGAGGGCAATATATTTCGATCGAGTAACTAAATATATACGGTTTACATTTACAATATATTATATTACTAGTTGTTACCCTTGAAAAATAACGTGATGTAACTTAACTTGCCGAGATGAAAACTGAGATATTTTGTTTCTATAGTATAAAAATATATCAGTTGCTGTAATCCCCTTATTTTCTAGATAGTCGTTAACGGTGAAAAATCACGAGGGTCATTTTTTTTTGTTTTTGTTAGCATTGTACTTTTTTAAAGGCTTGGAAAAGCGTGTTTTTGAAAAGTTATTAAATTAACTTACTTAAATCAATCTACTTTTTTTTACAAAATTAAACTTCTATTGTATTATATCTAAAATAATCAATAACAATTAAATCTTGAAATCGTCTTGACATGCTTTAATTTATTCTCTCATATATTAGTTTCAATTTAAAAAATGACATGCAAAAGTAAGCCATATAAAACATATTATGGGTAGGTACTTATGGCATGTCTATATTTAAAAAGATTATTTTAATAATTTGATCATTTTCTTAACACACATGTTAGGTACATCAGTTCCAATTTTGAAAATGTCACACTCGTACGCACAAGAATATTATCTTGTTTAAAACTGATTTAAGCCTCAGCACCCAAAATGACTCAACGTCACTTTGTAGCATTCTACCACAAGCAATACTACAAATGATCAATCTGTAATTTTTTTATGTGTAGGTAGGAAAATGTCTAAGGTGATTACATTTTTTTAACTGCAATTTTTAAATTCCATGAAAAACATGATAAAATGACAGTAAATGGTGCAGTTTCAAAACGTGCAAAGACATTTTCGAACAGTTTATCTAAAATTCCAGTATGCATTTCATTAAGAATTTGTTCACTGGAAATCTTAGGCATTTTCTTAACTACCTGTATAGAATCAGCGGATAAATTATTTTTAGTTTTATTTGTACTAGAAAGTCAAAAAGTGCGTATTTTTGGGTGCTGACCCTTAAGCCAAACTTCAAAAAATTGTTCCAAATATCAAACGTAAAATACAGAGTAAATTATATAAGTACAATTTGATTTAAAACTGTAAACTTCACACAAAATAATACCCCAACAATGCGCGCTGCAATACATACATTTAATAGAGCATAATTTTGTCACCCCTATTGAAAACAGACTGGTAAAACTTACACCCTCCGTATGCATGCATTTAGAGTTTACGAGTAGGAAATGGTCCCTTGTTTGTTATTGAGTAGGCGCGCTATAAGGAAGGTTCAGTCGGTCCAAGTGTCCACCGTCCGTCTGTTAACGTCGATAAAACATTATGCTAATTAGAAATGGACAGTGGAGACCTAATGTTATCTGTTGGGCGACTGAATAAAGTTGGCTTTACTGAGAATTCCGTTCGACGTTGCCTTGTCTCTTCGAATTCTCTAGGCGATTTGTCCATCTCACCACATGCATTATTCACGATTTGATTCTAGATTCTAACAGATAGCACTAGGTACCTACCTCACTACTTCATAAAACTTTTTCACAGTCATGAGAGGCGTGCTTTGAATACGCGTGGTTTACGATTTGGAATGTAGGCTAAGGATAAGATTATCGAAAATATCTATAAAATGTTCTACTATTGTGGCTGTCAAATTTGTCGTACATCGGTTAGGCTCGATAAATAATCTCGACTGGCATTTGGAGCACATCGTGACATTAAATAAATCATTGAGCGGACATGCTTTTCCCCGTTTTTGTTGAGTGAGTATTTTTATTATTTTTTCTATGTGATATCGCACAAGAATTCCAGTTACCCGGAGCCATTAAAACTATGGCACACATATTCAGCCTGAAGGCAAGGAAGTGAGGGGGTGGAGAAGTGGAAGAAAAATGCTGGAAAGTCTCACTATGCAGACCTCGCCACAATAGTCATAGTTTAGTTTCCCTATCTCATCAAGAACGATATGGATAGAATCTTTCATTGGAACGAGGTGCAAATATTACATTATTTTATCAAAATTATTTTTGAAATAACCCACATAAATTTTAATAAATAAAATAAAACTTCGCGCGGTTTACGAACCAGCGATCGAGTTCAATATTGATTCATAGGGCATGTAGATTTAAATAAAAGTTACGTTTGTTTTCAGATTTATCAAATTTGGGAAAGGTATTTTACAATAATAATTGCATTCTCAGTTATCAAGTATCCGCGTAATTCGATATTCTTTTAAATCTAATTACGCGGTCTGCTGTCTTTGTCGGACCGCCATTTGTAGTTGGTAATGGCCGACGGACTGGAGCCGGATACGGAGGAGACAAGTGCTCCATTCATCGATTTCATCTAAAGTGTTCAGAACATGAAGCACCATCTAACTGGGCGAGATCTTCAGCAGCTTTCTATTGATAAGCATGAAAGAATCTGAATTGCTATCGTGATACAGTTCACTTACCCAGACATACGTCTTCTGAAGATACTGACTTGCTCCTTTTATTACATGCCAAGTTGGAGATTGCTTTTTTCTCACCCAAACATACATTTGAAGACACTTAACTCCTTTTATTGCATGCCAAGTTAGAGGCTCCCTTTTTGATGTGACCTATCTATGTGATCGAGTAGTAAGACGCTCGACTACGAATCCAAAGGTCGCGGGTTCAAACCAGGCGTGCGCAAATAAATTTTATTGAATTAATATGTGTCATAACACATTTAATTCATATAAAATAATATTATAGTATATTTGCGGCACGTTCCATTGTGGTATAATAGATACTCTAAGTATGGCACTGGTGAAAGACCACCATTCAGAATCGAAACGTTACGAATACCCAGTTACTTCCCAACCTTACTCTTCTCCATCTTCTTCCCTCCCCACTAACTTCAATCTCACAACATACCCCGATTGGGGATGCCATAGTCTCGCTGGCTCTTGAAGGTTGGGAGCAGTTGGGATTCTTGTGCGGTATTCACTGATGTCCGGAGAACCTTTGTTATAACTTTAAATATCCCTAAACCGGGTGTGTAATTGAAAAAAATGTACACACCGACTAACTGCCCGGAGTCAGTGGAACTATATCAGTTTGGAGCATGTTGTGAGTCTGTAGGAGGGGGGGGGGGTGAAAGACGAAGGTTGGGAAGGACAATAACACGACTATTGTCATAATGGTGGTCCTTCACCAGGACGATTTTGAGAGTAGATATTTACCACTCTGGAACGTGCCGCAAACATACTTGAGCTACAAAAAATTGATGCAATTTTTTACATAGAGATCATTGTTTAACTACATTCCCAAAATAACTTGTTTTTTGTATTTAAGTTCAGAATGTATTGGAAAATTTATTTGTTGGAAACCCATAACAACATCAACCAATTTCCGTAACATCGTTTCCGTTGTTACGGAAATTGGATGATACAACTGTGTACGTTGAATAAATAATACATTCAAACAGTTTTCTATCAAGAAACGAAGATCTCGATACAATTACAATTTGCACTTCTTTTGGATACCTTGAAGTTTTGCTCTTTTGTCTAATTTAACGAAGGTTTTAAAAAAAATATTTTTTTGTTATTTGTACGGTAATTAATTTGTAGTTTTTGGTATCTCAGGGGTATTTTTTATTATTCTATCCTATTGTCCAAATCATGCTTAAGTTTTTTGCGCTTTTAAGATGACGTTTGTTTCATTTTTGTTATAATCTTAAACTAAAAAGCAGAAATCTGTGGGCGGTCATACAATTTTGACAGCTTTTTCTTTCTTAAATTACTAGGTTAGCGCTACCATTTCCAGCTCACAACGTCATTTCCAATCGTGGGTTATGGAGCATTGAAATATTCGTTTAAACACCCAAAAATAAGACAAGACGTCAATCCAAATCTCGGGCCAAGCCGAGTAATAAATTCCTTAACTTGACGCCTCTGGGAATCATTATTGACCAAGTTCTTTTCACTTGTACCTTTTCCAATGATGTATTTGTCAACTTCTTTTCTGAATAAATTTTCATATTAGAAATTTCACGGCAGTCAGTGAACTCTTGAACTAGATTTTTGTACTAAGCATTTGTTCTTCAAACAGCACTAGCCTAGGAGACTAGTATTAGATAGGTAGATTATTCTGAATTGGCCGTGGTACTGATAACTGCGAGTTGGCGCAACCGCTATCAAATAACCGTTAGAAATTTGTTTATCCGAATAAACTGATAGGTATACACATTTTTGGTAGTAAGGTTGCCATCATTATTCCCTCCTTCTTATCCTGTATCAAACACATAGGTAAGGTAATCATAATCAAATAAAATCAGGTATGTACTTAGATTTGAAAGGTTTGTTTGTCTTTTTAGGTTGGAATTTAGGTTTTATGAACATGTTGGCTGGGAAGGTATTTTTTTATGAACATTATGTGTTTTTTAATAAACGCTAATATATTTTTGAACCTATGTTTTATAATATCGCCCCACAAAAATACCCGAGCCTAATTTTTTCCGAATTTAGAAAAAATCTTTACATTTAAAGCAGAATTGCCTTAGACCTACGGGACCCAGATAGATAAACCCAAAAAACCTACGGAATTAATGTAGACCGTGTATGTGTATTCGTTGTGGTGATTACAGCAGCTTTGCTTTCCCGTGACACAGTGGTGTAGTGACTTTTTTTTTTACAAGGTTTGCTATTTTTCAGGGTAAAAAAGGTTTTTTTTTAATGACCGCAAAGATTTTTTTTACCAAAAACGTACAATATTTAGATTGAAATGATTCTTTGTTAAAAAAAAGATAATGTGAAATTGTCTTTAAATGATTTCGCTTTAAAAGAATCAAGTTATTTTTCATCCAAATTTTCGTCTCTTTTAGATTTTCTTTCTTGAAAGAATGTCTTGAACCATCGATTTGTAGTTAAATGCTAAATGTTTTAAAACACGAAATCTTATCCTTCTTTCAAGTACCTGCTATTTTTATGTAAACAATTAATTATTATTTATTATATTATTCTTTATACATACTGTATATAAATTGACTCATTCGTTTGCATGTGCCATGTCAACAAAGACAATAAAAAACTCATCGCAACCAACAAATTGGAAACCTCTAGTGAAGATTCATTTTTTGTTGAATAAAGGTATATCATTTTCTTGACACTTTACTATTGTATGCATTTTCACCGTCGAGCGATATGCATACTTCTCACTCGTACTAAGTAAATGGTTTAACAGTTGCATAATGTAAAATTGCTAAATCTGAACGTTTAAGTGCAGGAAGACAAGAGAAAGGAAACTCTACCGCTCTGAAATCGAACTGATGTTTAAGGTTGCTGTAGGTCGTAAATACTCACAACCGGTTCAACGTTCAGCGTTCAGCCGCAATATTCCTAGTGGCGGAGTCACTCAGCTGCGAGTACGAAAGAGCTAGCTGATCTCGAACTGTCAAATAACTAATTGACCGCCAAACACCATAACTTTGACCATTCATATTAACCATGCTACAAGAAATCTGATTATCGTAATTACGCTGAGTTAATAAACATTAATCATTTATTGTTTGTGAACTTTGAACGTATCGCAGTTAAACGTGTAAAACGAACCTATACTTAATATACGGGGATCAATGGTTTGAATAAAACATGTGTATCATTGTACTGTATACACCACTTAACAACCAGTTTTGGACACCTTTGCTTACTGTATATAATATGTTCTGCCGAAGGTACTGTTGTACCCAAAACAGATTAACTTAATTTATGTACATTATACAGAGTTACTTTTTTATTATTTTTATAATTCTTCACCACAAAGTTACTAATTTTCATTGTTTTTATATTTTAGTATTTACTAATTTTATTGCTATCGTAAATTTACCTTCTGTTAATAAAAGTGGCCAATTATTTTTAAAAGACAATGGTTTATAATCTTACTAATTGTTAGCCGTGAAAAATCACGGGATGTAACTTGACTTCACTATCCAAGAAAAAATATTGGTTTAATTTGGCTTTAATCCACCCATTTCAAATATAGAATAATGTCTGCTAAAATACGTTATAGGTGGGTAGGTATGTGAAAAGATTATTAAAAAAAAATATATAATTTCAATTAAGATCAATTCCAAATTTGAAAATTTCACATTCGTACGGATGTACTCGTACGTGGGGTCTCACAAAGGAAATTATTTTTATAAATAGAACATATATACTTTGTTTTTAACCACTTTTTTATTTAATATTTTGTCTACCGGTTTCGGAAGTACCCTTCCATCATCAGGACAATATTAAATTAATCTTTAGATAATAACTTCATCTCTTCTGGAAGAAACATATGTGGAGATAAATTCTGTACACGATCAAAAAATGTATGTTTTGAAGTATCTGGAGAATGTATATTTATTTTTAATGATTTTTTTATTACACATAAAATAAGGTTGTTTCAATATTTATTGTATTTTTTCGGCCGTCGTGCTAGTGATGTCTCTGTATAATATGTCAATATTTATTATCGTTGGTGAAATAAATCGATGATTTCAATGCATTGATTGAATTCCAAAATGATATGAAATCTGATATTTAAAAAAATATTTATTGTTATCGATTATGTTTTTTTCACCTTCGATTGACATCAGTCCGCAGATATTAGCAAACCACATTTATGACGAAGACTCGTCGATTTGATTCCAGGGACAAAGGCTCGCTATAAGTAAACATTCACAGATAAGATTATGGCTTAGCAACATGGATTATAATCATTACTAATAATTTATTAGTCAGACAAGTGCAGACTGCAGTACTCCCTTTTGAGTTGAGTGAGTATAAAAATGGTGGTATGTGTATCATAAATATTATATTGATAAAATAATGACTTCAGTCGGTACAATTTCAACACTAACAGACTAAACTTAATAAATCTTTCTTCTTTTCTTATTATTTCTGTTTCTGTACAATATGTACACCTTTAATGGTCACATTTTACTATATATTTGAGTCTTTCTCTTTTTTATTTTTCCTTCTGCCTGTTTCTTTGCGATGCGCACTATATATTTTGTACACACTTGTAATTTCCACTTTATAATGTTTAAATTTTAATAAATGTTTTTTTTTTCTTTGGTAAGAACTAGTATACACTATACACCTATAAGTTAAACCCTTTGTGCATTTTTTTTGATTTACGCTGTGCAGCAATTATTTTATTTACGCTGTGCAATTAATAATTTTAGAATTTAAAAATTTTGATTCATATGTGGGCCAAGTAAGCTTTGTCAAATGAGATGATGATTATCTTTAACTTTATCTGATGACTCTAATTACCCAACAAACATTTGATACAATATAGACATGTTGACTATGTGTTCTAACACTTTAAAAATACAGGCTTTTGTAAACAATAATGTAAAAACCACGAAGATCTATGCAAGGTACAAGTTTTTGGCACACACGAAAACTCAGAATCGATCTTTTAGTCAGTAAAGCTTTATAAAGTCAGAATCGATATTAAATTGTAGAATTTAGTGTGGATGAAAGAAATTCCGGCGCGTATTTAAAACAATCTGTGAACACCACAACATAGTTCCACTGCACGGAGTCAGTGTGACTATGGTACAATTAATTGCCTAATTTAGGGGTGGGGGTATTATAAGGGCTAATTAATGTAAAGTGATTGTACAAATATGTTGTGAAATTTGCTTAGACACCTGTGGACCTTCTTGCACGGGAGGCATTGCCTATAAAATTCCAACGAATACACCCAGTTGACTCACAATTTACGGACTTATCGTGTTTGCATTACGCACGATCGTGATTACTGCCAAATAATGGGGTTATCAAATAATAAACCGTTGGAAGCATGTCCTGTGGGAACATAAATCTCGGAGGTGGTAGTGATTATGTTCAATATAATTGAACTAGTCAAATTATGTTTTTATTCGATATCATTATTTAGCTACGTTACGTTGTACCAACCAGGAGCACAGGTTACACTGTCCTGGTGTAACCTGTGCACCCGAACACCTGCTCTGAGGATAGAAAGGGGATTAAGTTTTTATCAGCTGGTATGCAAAACGACCTAGAGCCAATACACGGATGTAGGATACACTGGGATTTAGGGAAGGAGAGAGAGAGGGATAGAGTCCTGAGATCGCTCTATGGGAAAATGTTTTTCTCTAGAAACACTATGTAGGTCAAATGTTCTGTTCTCATTTTTTTTTTCTTCTTAGTGTGAAATAATATATTGTTTTACATGGATTGGTTTTTAAGCGCCTCTTAATTTCCCCGATTCATCCTATTCGTCGTCAAGTGCCCATGTAATCCAAAGTTGTTATCAATAAATAAATCTATGTAACCATCCGAACTCCAGTTTATTAAATTATTAAAATTGAAAAATTAGGCAAAATAAAATTACAAGTTGTAATAATGTTCTACCACAAAGTTATTAATTTTCAAAAATATTATTGTTAATTTAGATTTGGTGTATTTTCACCATTTTCACCATTGACGATTGCAATAGGATGATAGCGAGGTCGAAATAACATAGGTACTCTCGAGTCTGTCAATTTGATATTTTTAATGATCATTGAGGCGTCAGAAGTCAGAACTAGTTGATGATTCGCCGCTGAACCGAGTGGCTCCTAACCTCTCGAGCCTGACCTTCGATAATTTATTTTATTGGACGTTAATGAGGTTCTGCGACCCTTGGACCCGAGAGAGAAGCAAACCTGAAACATGGCCATGTCGATTGCCGTGTTAGTCTCACATTTAGATCGTTAAATAAATTTAATGCATTCACCGCAGTAAAAATAACATAAATTACTAAATATGATAATCTGAGAAATCGGTATAAAAGTTGAAATAAATTATTATTTTGTTGTGCAAGAGGACAGAAATCGGAAACATGACACGTAGGTATTCTGTTATGGGTTCTGAATAAGTGTGTTCTTACCCCTACAGCATACTTTATTGTCATAAATGCGGTTTATGGACTTACATTGGGTGTTTAGCGATGTCTCCTGGTTACACAACATAGTTCCCGGGGTATCGAGCCTTCTTCCCAGCGAGGTCTGGAACTGGCACCATAGATGAATCGGTGTTTTTTTATTCCCTTCTCATTTTCTATAACTATTGACGCTTTTCACTCCCATCGGCTGGTTGTGCCTCCCGAGGTAGCCGTGTCATATCAATAGTTCTACTAGCTCCTTAGGGGAGTTTTTATTTTCTATACATAATGATTAATTACCTGGCTTGTTTGGGATTTGAACCGTCTATGAGTACTTTGTATTGTCTCATTCTGCGTGTTTTCTCCCATTCCTTCCGGCGCTGGGATTCGACCCTTATTATAATTATTAATCTACAAACCTTTTTGGTCAACGCCTTCATCCCTCTAGCCCCCGAAGCAATTGAAGTTGAACGCCAACGCTTTGTATAAGTAATGAAATGTTTATGTTTATAATTTGTGTTTAGCGTTTTACCTCCTCTCGGTCCAGTAGGTAGCTACCCCGGGCCAAGGCCGTGAGTGGAGGCACTCATCAACATTCCTCGTGTGTGGAGCCTTTGTGAGGCTAAAGCCCGCATTCCCACTTCATGCTAATGCTTTCCGACTGCGAAATTATTTGTTCATAAATTTGTTTGAACCTTTGCCAGATCTGATCTAACCTCTTGAATTCGCTAATTCTTGGCTGGAAGCATTCTTTGGAAAATTTACTTGTAAATATATTTTTTCGATTTAATAATGATGACCTCCGTGATCATAGAGCGGGAAGCTCTTAGATTCTGAGCCCAGAGGTCGCGGGGTCGTAACCCAGCAAGGGCAAATACAAATTAATCATTTTTATTAAAGGTTTTTAAATAAAGTATATTAGCACTTCGTTCCAGAATTTAAATGACTTTAGCTATGTTCATTGACCCGATCTGGATATCCCTGTACTTCTCAACCGTCAATGGGGATTTTTTTTAAATGCATTAATTGTACAGTAAAATAAGTCCCATAAATAAGACAATAATCAACAAAAACTGAATTGCCTGCGGTGCAACTAGGGATAGCCCTACAATTTAGTGACAATTTTGCTACTTTACTTTAAACATGGTTGTATACGCTACTACCCGGTTTTTCCTGAGATTTTAACACTATTTTTTCTTGTAGAACAATTGAAAATATGGTAAATGGTTATTTAAAAACTATATCTTATTATAAAAATCGAGTTGCCACCTGAAAATAGTTACGTTGACCATCTAGAAAATCTGTGCAAATTTAGTGATGCCAGAGCTCACTGTTTGAGAGTTTTGGATGCTTCAGATATTCAGATTTCTACTTTATAGTTATTATTAGGTATCTATAGAGATGTAATATTTCATGAAAACCATTGCTTGCGTCCTGCCACGGAGAGCTCCGTTGTAGCCTTGGAGTAACAATGTGTGGAGAGAGAGCTAATTCTTTTTACCCAACCTATACAAACTTGCGATAAATCACTTTCTCCCGGTTTTTACGTCGTACACCATGAGAGAGAAAGAGACAGCAAATATAATACACCGCTTCTGTGTACTGTCGCGATGATCTTGGGCTCCTGGGTCACCGCGGGACTCCGCCCACATTTTTTATTATGCCACTAAACTTGACACAACTAAACGTTTTTTTAGATTATATGCTATATTTTTTTTGATAACAATACTGTGAAAAAGTGGTAATACGAATAAACAAAAACATTATGTCGACATATGCTATGAATGGATGTATAAATACCCTAGCCTTGGTCCGCCGAGTCAGGTAAAAATCATTAAAAACTGACTACACTGCCTTGGATAGATACCACTCTATATACTCTAAGGTTGGAACCTCTTTTCTGCCACATGCGTTGTTTATGAGATGGAGGGAGCAGTTACGACGGAGCTATCAGCGGTATGACTTAACATTACCTTGTTATACAGGATGTTAACTTCATTTAGAATAGGTATGTGTTTGATTTGCATATTCTCAGCTTAAACCAGAAGCACATTTATGTCACAGACTTTCTCATTTTGGGTGCACCGATGGAGCAGTTGTCCATTTTCCCAGACTTAATACTTAATTACTTATCTACTTAAAATTCTTCTCTCAGATTAAGCAGTGAATATTTAAAGAGAGCCGCGGCACTTTAATTATTTAAGCATTTCCTTTCGAAAATACTCTTCCGATTGTAAATTCATTAAATAATACGAATACTAAAGACTTTGCTTTCTTAGGAGCCTTCACACTTTCAACGGCAGTTAGGCTGCTAAGAGCTTTTGATGAAATCCCACGGTCTGTCGTTTTATGTTCATACCTAATTAAAATTACTAATTACATAAAAATGAGACTGTTTATCTTTCAAGTTATGATAAAGATATGAAAATTTCATATCAGACAAATTCCTTACAATAAAATAAAAACTGCAGATGGATTTCATCTGTACACACTCGAGGCATTTGATAATGTTAGAATGATATTCTTATATGTTAGGTATACGAGGCCTGTTCAAAAGAAAAGGTGAATTTTGAATTTTCGCGGGCTGTGTACATTCGATTATCGATTTTTTGTTGTTGTTGTGTTGGTACACGTATGTTTATCATATGTTGGCATTATCAGCCATTTTGGATTATTGGTTTGTTTTAGCAACTGGAAAGGTTAGTCACGTTTTTGTGTGTTCTTCGATTTTTTACTTTTGAAAAAAATCTTTTGAACAGGCTATGTACGTTCAGCAATGTCTCACTGTGAAATTTTGTAGAAACAATCTGCATTCCCCAGGGATCGCATTTGGTACCAATACTATTTATTTTTATTATAATTACACTATTTAATTCATTCATTGTCTCATTGCAATTAATATTTTTTTATGCAAAACAATTTTTCAACTAATTAAATGGCATTATCAACGTTTTAAAAAATTGAATGTTCTTTGCTTTTCGCAAGTGACCTCAACATATTTAGGACTATATAAACAGTATTGAGGACTGCCATGTGCTACAAGGTTACTAAAATAATTGGCATAATTATTGCAAGTTTAACAAATTGTCGAGTTATTGGTTTACATAGAATAAAAAAAAGCTAATAATGTTTATTAATTCCATAAATTCTGTTAAGCTAGTGTCGGTCTCTGAAATAAAATAAAAATATATAAGTATGCAAATTGAAAGCATTTCTTATTGTTTCATCCATATTCAATTTCCCTCTGCACCGCGTCAACTACCTCCCACATTTTCTGTCACAAATATATCAACGGCCAAAACTCGAAACTTTACGTATTGTTCACAAACGCGGGGAAGTTTTTTACGGGTTGGCTGTTATTATGAAATACACCTTTGACACCAGTGTGCATGAATCACACTGAACCTGTTGCACGCTGGAACATAACAATACATCACACGTCTTTATTTCTCGATACTCAAAGGGTAGGAGATTGTATATTTTTCTTAACAATATCCCATTTGTCTTTACAAATATACTACATATAATATGTATCTATATACAACCCAGAGTGGTAGATACACTAAGTATGGCCCTGGTGAAAGACCACCTTTTAGAATCAAAACGTTGCTTGAAATGCCCTTAGCCGTGTTTGGTGACCAGATCTGAGTAGCCAGGTAATTCCCAACCTTCCTCTTCCCATCTCCATTCCTTACCTACTGCCTTCAGCCTCACAACATACCCCGATTGGGGATGCCATAGTCCCACTGGCTCCAGACGGTTGGGAGCAGTTGGGACTCTTGTGCGGTATTCTATAAAAAAAACAACGTAAGATTTTTATTACATGTGGACTAGCATGTAATAAAACTAACATTGCTTCATGACATTCATTATTTTATTATGCGATTCTTTAAATTATTGTTGAGGAGTTGAAGAAAGTGGGGGAAGGAGAAGTGGAAGATGAAGGATGGCAAAGTTATTTATCTAGTCACTAAACATAGTAGAAGCCATTTCAAGCAACGTTTCGAATCTAAATCGTAATGTCTCGCCAAAGCTACTGAGAGTATCCACCATGAAATTGAGATTACATTAAAAATAAAATTATTATGTTAATACCACACAAAAGTTCCAACTGCACGAAACCTGTGGGACTATCGCCTGCCTAATCGGGGTATGTTTTGAGGCTAAAGACAGTGGGAAGGGGATGGAGAGTGGAAAGATTGGGAAGTACCTGGTTCTTGAGATCTGGTTATCAAACACGTCTGAGGCTATTTTTTGCATAAATGAGGCCTAATATCCTCCATTAATATTTTTTAATGGTAATGATACCATTTATTAAAAAAATATTTTTTTTGTTCTTATGAGTTTCTGTTCATTTTTATTTGTTAATATTATTATTAAACTAACTAACCATCACGCCGTTTCCCCGCAGGGGTAGGCAGAGAGGACAGACCGCCATATAACTCTGTCTTGGCACAAAATCCTTGCTTCATTTACATTCATACATCGTCTCATACATACTCTTCTGTTATTCTGACTCTTCACATGACCCGATTCAAGTATTTGAATTACTTGATCGTGCCATGTCTTTCTCGGGCGTCCTCGACTTCTTCCATTCACTTTCGCATCATATATTCTTTTCACACTCCTTTCTTCGTTCATTCGCTCTACATGCCCAAACCATCTAAGCGTCCCTTTCTTGATCCTATTCATTACGCTCACATCAGCCTTGCATTCTTTTCGGATATCCACATTTTTAATACGATCATACATGGTTTCACCATGTATTAATTAATTATTAAATATATCAATTATTATATTATTAATTATTATTAATATGTATTAATATCGTTTATGGAAGGTATTGCATTGCACTACTCCTTATTAGCAAAGCCAAAGTTTCGATTCTGAATGGAGATTCTGATTACACTCCGAAATCAACACAATAGCAACCAAAGAATAATCTTTTCTTACGCTGTACGAAATCATATAATCAACACATTAGCATAATTAAGGCAAACACCACAACACATACTGCACTTCCAAGAAAAACATAATATTATTGTTTCGGTATTCCAAATAATGTATTTTATTGCTAGGCGTTTCATTTTGCAATGATGCTGAGGTGTTGCTCGGAGCACGTGTGATTATATTTCCATTTCACTTGAATATGCACACAAATGTTGTCTGAAGCTGCCGCCATGGCATCTCATAAACAGGAAGTAGGCTATAAGCTATAAACGCTATTAACTATAAACTATGTGGGGTTCATTTCTGTTTTCCTGGAAGTTTTCTGTCTTGGAGTTTGAAACGTGAGTAAACACAGCTGCCTGCGATGTTTGCCACTGTAAACCACCATTCTATTCATAGATCGATTAATAAGACTCAATTTAACATGTGACCATTCACCTTCTCCTATCTCTCGTTCATCAATAGAATACCTTATTCGGCGAAAAGTCTTAGTACGTGTTTCTAGCTACTAGTCTTGAGCGAGGCTATCAGCCAATATTGTTTTCTTAGGAACTAATCAAATGAACACCAAAGTATTTTATGTAATCGGTCACAAAAATAATAATTGGATACTCACCAAAAATAAAAATAAATGTACACCATAGCGCAATTGTATGCATTATCTATAATATATACCTATATACTCGTATATATATTTAAATAAAATCAAAAATTCTCTAGTTTCGAACAACCTTAAAATATTTGAAAAACTGAAAGTGTTGCTTGTGCAATGATGGAAAATTTTGCCAGCAAAATAATTGAACCCACGACTGGGTGGGAACCAGACGCATTTGTCAACTCGGCTACTAACTGGTCAAATAAATAAATATCAAAAATCATTTTTGAACACATTTTTTGTGATCACCCGAAACTTACTAAAGCACCAATCAATTTTGGGTTAGGGGTGAATTAGGCTGAGTTGGGTTAGATTAGGTAAGGTAAGGTTGGTTTATGCATAGATGTGTATAATTCTATGGGTTCAGGTAAGTTTATGAAATAGTAGAATTTGATTTCTGTTTGCCATATATAAATATGGGATGATTAAGCTAATAAGGCAACATTCTTGTGTTTGGTTGTCAAGCCGTGACTTATATTATATTGCTGCCCAACTAATATTATTTTCAGTTACCAAAAGCAAATATTCAGTTATCAATTTAGTGACCGGTAAAATTCAAGCCATTTATAGATCATGCCTTCTGTTCTTCAGCAAATCTCTTTGTAAATCCTTCACAATAATTATTATTCTACACTTTTGTTTTTAAGGCTACACGTCTCCAGAAAAACCTCACACATCGAGAGATGATTAATTTCGATATCATTGAACGGAAATGACACATCCAGTGAAATAACAATAATCGTGTGTGGGAGGGTTGTGGGTAGGATGTTTATTGCGAATAATATGCATCCATCTCTAAAATGTACTTTCCAAATACCAATGAGCACTCTGATAAGGGTATCTTTAAAAAAATGTTGGGGTTATATGGTTAAATAAATACATTTCCATTGCTGATAAAAATGTTATGGTAATACCCCCGTATCACATTGTGCTCTTTTTACTCGTGACAATAAGTCATCGGGCGATAAAGTTTTCAACGCATTCTTTATGTGGTGGCATTCTCATTTTGATACGAAAGGTCGCTTTTTCAATAAAAACTGAGCTAATGCCAAGTTCAGTGAAAATTTTCCCTTTGCGGAAAATTTTTATATCAAAATGAAATATTTTATTTAAATCCTGGAATTCATAAACCAACATTGTAAACTTTTTTTATCGCACATTTGTAAATAATATAATGTTTTTCACTTCGCCAACTTTAGCCAACTAAAAAAAAAACAAAGTGTTACTTTGAAAGTTCAACGCTTATCGGAGGATAAACCATGCAAATAAATGGCGAGCAGAATTAAAAAAAGCATCCGGGAGTCAATAACAGCCTGAAAAAGGTCGCGACCATTGTTGTCATTTTTTGGTGGCTTCCGTTAGTTTGAAAATGAAGCTGAGTGCTTTTTTACTCCAACAGCGCCCTTGAGGTGATTTTTCACAAAAACGGCGCCATACAAATTATCCAAATATTATTAACAGGTTCAGAATTTGCCGCCGATCGAACTTTATGCTCAGCCACGTTGGTAACACCAAGCATAGTAATATGGGATTGAGCAACATTTTTATCAGCTGTAGCTGAGTTTGACTGATGCAAGCGAAAGTCAATTATATTATTAGTAAGTATTATTTTTATAGAGAAAAACTTAAAAAAAAACGGAAAATAAACATTGAATCGCAACCCATTTTTATTAATGTATTAATTTGACTCGTCAAAAGTATCCACGTCCGTCTCGTTTCCTCGTGTGAACCTTTTTAATGAAGGTGTCATTGGCAGTTGAATCCGCATTCAGGCGGGATTAAAAAACTACCCGGATATCTGTTTCTAGGAAATCAATTCCTCATCGGCAATAGTTGCCTAGATTGATTGGTTTGAAATTGATGATACATGAAAGACTGAATGAAAGGTACGTAAAGGTAAATAAGGTAAGGTGTGTAGGTAGGTTGTGAACCGCAGCGAAGAGCGAAGGTGATATAACGATGGAAAGGTTGAGCTCGCACGGCCGTAGCACTCGCGACTTGTATTGAACTCGGTGCTTTACCCCGTCATTATGCAAATATGCTTTGGGATCTGGCGGCTTTGTTGGAATAAGTACAATGAAACACGATGTGTCGGTTGAAAGTTGTAATAAAATCAAACAATCTCTCGATTGTTTTATGCTGGCAGCACGCGCCTCGCGCGACACTCGGTCTGTTTGATCCTGCATTGTGTTCTGTGTTGTGTTTACTGGTAAGTTCTGTTGACTGGTGACACCGCCGCTCCCGGTGGCTTGCTGTTCAACTTTCGGCTACAAGGCACACTGCCGAGAGATCCGTCGTAACCTCACCTTTCCGTATTTCATTCTCATAAACGATGCAGTAAGTAACAGAATGATAGGTTACAGTGAAGCTTTCAGCGGCAGGGTCACGATGTAACGCTAATAATATGTATGTTGTTTTTCTACCTACAACTGCACTCCATTCGAAAACATCTAGCCCATTGATATGGCTCACAGTTGTTCAAATATGACGATGACCTTGTCGTGTATCAATGTCGTGTCTAGTCGATAAAATGAGAATAAAAAAGGCATTTGCGCATTTTTTACAAGCACTAAAATGACGTTGGTTTATATCGAAATGAATTACAGCACAAATACTCCCAAAACATCCAAATTCAAAGAATTTTTAGCGTGCTAAAAATATTTTTGTTTGCTTCCGACGAAATGTGATAGGGAAACCGGTTTCGAAGATATTTGAAAACATCTGAACCGTAATCGCCGTACCTGCCCAGTTGGCGTGCCACTTGCCGGCATTTCCTCTCGGACATTCCAAGAGGACTTCTCATCTAACTAGGCTGGCCGCAGGGAAGGCCTGGCCCTGCCCTCCCAGGGCAGCATTCTACTTCTTCCAATCTCTGATCTTCTGGGATACCCTAGTCCTCCGAATGACGCCAGTTATTATTTAATTTTGAAATATTGACACTATTGCTTTTCGATATAGGCCATATTATGTAAATTATAAATAACTAGGCTTTGTTCGAGTTTCAACATTCTTATTTCTTATTGATCAACAAATAATGGAACAAACAATATGGCGTCTTATTTTTTTGCGTTGACCTAGAAATTTAAGACAGAAAAATGTGTAAAATTTTAAGACATCATAGCTCAACGTTGGAGAGTTTTTTCTGCTTCGAAAAACCGATTCTTGCTTAGGTAATAATAGATTAAGTATATATTACCTACCTAAGTAAGTGTAACCTTATAATTTTGTTGTTTTCAAATTAAAATACATATAAATAGCTGTGGAAAGCTAACTATCTAAAAAGTATCAATGAATTGCCCAATAATTGGCTGTTTTACCATATGCACGGCATTGGTTTATCATTGCAAATGACAGGTATACATACCGATTAAGTTATTTACCGCATTATTTATCAAAAGGTATGTGTGTAAGTAGTGTCTATTGTGTGTGTAGAGCATCGACCAAGTAGGAAAATAGTTATTATTCCCTATCCCGAGTTGGGCCGGTGGCCTGTGACCGACACCTCCGGGAACCTGAAATCTTTTCACGAAAATACGGCTTTATGCAGAAGCAATATCATAAAGTTTCTTCGTCTTTATTGAAGGCTCTGTTCTCATTGATTGAGCGTTGTTTCTACACCACTATAAGAAAGCACATTAATATTCCATGGACATCTTCCTTATTTTATTTCTCTTCTCGACTTAATTTACCTGATAAGAAATAAGATCCACGAACAAACTTTTGCTGTATACTCAATTATTTCTTTGTAAATTGTTTTACTGTTTCTTTGCGCTGAAATTTTATAATACCCAAATTAACAAAGTAAATATTTGATCCTGTACTATTCGCAAGTACCCACAAAATCTCTAATCTCTCCAGCCTAAACGTTTTTTTATTGTATTTTGTTTTAAATGATGCATTCTATCGAAATGATATCTATATTTCCGAATACCACCGACTCTGCAAAGAAAACTTTCATAATTCTCATGTCTCATTATATACCTAAATAATATGCATCATCACGGTGAATAACATCTCCTATTGTAATACATTCCCAAAGTTTGGCATAAAACTAGAAAATATTCCGATACAACCGAAATTCACGGTCGCCAACAAAAAATTATTCAAAATATCCTTTCGTATTTTTGCTTGTTTTATAACTTCGCGCACTATTGTCATTTCCGATTAGATCTCTCATGCGTGATATTTACTTTTGTAACTCCAAAAAGTTCTAAGAAGTTAATGCGTACATAAATAAGGTCGCCTCTCTGTGGCTGGAAAACTACTCGTATCCAATTTTAGTCACTATAAAACCTATTATCAACGATTTTCCTCGCCATGTTTCTTGCCCAAGATGTTATCGTCGATCGTTGGTATTTGATGGTGACTGAGTCTTTTGTTTTCCGATGCTTTATTATTTTGATCAGGCTTTTTTTACATCACCAGGAAAACAAACAAAACTCATTGAAGCTCAGCACAATTGCCTTGTTTACGAGTCGCTTTGAATGCGCTATCATTAAAATGGCTGCCAAACATTTGAAAACCATAAAATATTCTAGTCTTTAAGTTGGTAAAAGATTTTTTTTGTCACATGACAATTACGGCCAATTATCAGTCAGGAGCCAGACTAACGTGTTCGTTTGCCACAGTCGGTCTGAGTGATGACGATGAGTGTACAACTGGATATACATAGATGACGCACAGTACACAAGTACAAACATACACGTACAAATTTATACAAGTACATAGGTCACTATTGTTTTAAAAAAATAATAAAATAGTTCCAAGTTAGTAAACCTAATTGAAATTTGCATTCAATTTGATTTCCTTTTTTGGTTCCGAAAGGTTTCAAGATATCTTCCGTGGTGATAAAATAAAACGGATAAGATAAAAAGGGAATAATGGAATCGAATTGGGGGAAGGAGCCGAACCCATATTTAACGGTCTGAATTCAACGTAAAACTCCTGGGAATCGGTTTGCCAAATGGTGCAATTCATGGTACTAATGTATACGTATCATATTTATGATATGGAACCTAAACCTTCATGTGTATTATGTCATTATTCATTACACTCGTTATTATGCGACGAGTCCATTGTTGCAATAAATCACAATAAAATAATACTCCTCTCCTCCTCTTCGCAATGATTCTATTTATTTATGATTCAAGACCCAGCAATGCAAGAAAAATAAAATTGATTTCTTTGAGTATCATAAAGGACGTTTTTTTAGATAAATTATCATTTACATCACTGTAATCTTTCGTGTATGGTAATTAATAAATAATATAAGTAGAAATGTAAGAATTTTCAACAAATAACGGTAGTATATGTTGTTATTAATGATATCATGGTGTTTAAATGATATTGCCGACCTTCGTGGCGTAGGGATAAGCTCCTTGGCTCTGGATCCAGAGGTCACTGGCTCGAAGCCCAGCATGGACGGTGGGTGTTATTTTACAAACAGAGTGTAAATAAGGTTACCATACAGAATCTAAACGTTGCTTGAAATTACTTTAAGAGGACATAGCACTCCAAAAACGCGGGGTTTGCCCGAAATTCCCATTTGAATTGATTCTGATGAATCTGTAATTTTGTTTGCGGGGATGTACTCGGGATATAACAAATAAATAAATAAAAAATGATTCCTACCATTTTTTATCGTAAAACGATTTCTAAAACTTCCAAATCCGTTTTCAGCAAAACATTAGCGGTAAGGACCAGACTATTTTTTCTATGTGATGAATTCCCGAGAAATTCCTCTGAAAACATTTGTGATTATAGAGATATGTTTATCATAATTGATTAAAATGTACACCTCGGGCAGAACACCCTTCTAAGCCTGCTAAAGCAAACTTGAATCTTCTCTCCGTTCTTCTATCGTTTTTAGTTCAATCGCCACTTACAGTGGGCCAATAAAGACAACAAATGTGTACTTAACGTCAGCGTGAATTTTAAATGTATTTTAACGAATACTTCGCCTACTTGTAAATAAAGGGTTGTTTTATTACTCTGAAATTAAATAGAACTTGAAATAATGCAAATGAATTTGTTCAATTATCATTCATTCTAAATTTTTGGAGTTATGGGGAACTAATGCCTCCTATTCTCCGTCATCTCGAGTAAGGGAACTATCTGCTGAGAATTTAACCTGAAATTAATGGTTGTGTGTGTGGGCTGTTTTTTTTTTAATAGGAAGTATACCTTTTTATATAAAAATATTTTCACTTTATTTCAGCAACGAAATATGGAACTTGTTTTTTTTTTAAATATATTATCTAACGGGGGGGGATAAAGTATTGATATCGGTCTAAGATTGTTGGGATCTTCTGGGAAGAACCGCCTTAGACAATTGATGGATAGGTTGGGAATGAATGGCAGTTTATTGCAAAATGATTTGGCGATGTCAAGAATGTGTTGACGAAGAGTGGGGATGTATGATGGTATTTCTGACAAACTATGGACTTTTTGTGATGTTGCGAAGAGTCTTATTTTGTAAGCTTTCCAATGGTTTAGTATTACATGTTCCCCAGATGAGAGATGCGTATGTGAGGGTTGGCCTGATGGTGGAAATATGATGTAGGTCCCACCTACTCCACAATCTGTACTTCAAGAGTCCAAGTCAAACAGAGAGAGATGGTTTCCAAAACGAAGTACCTACGCATCAATTCTACAATAAAATGTTTAATTTGTTCCAGATTGCATCCACCTTCAGCTATACCGCGATGCCAAGGAGTACGCCAAGGGCGGCCTGCCCAAGGGCTCGCTATCCCTGCGTCACTACCTGGGCTGCGAGTCCGGCTTCACCCTAGACAAGGAGTCCCACACGCTAGCTCTCCTGTGCAGGGGCGGCGGCGGCGCCGTGCTCGCGCTGGGCGCCCCGAGACGCTGCTGGCGTGGCGGGCGCGGGCGTGCCGCGCGCTGGCGGCGGGCGCGTGCTCGCGCTGGCCCGGCTTGCTGGTGGGCCCGCCCTCGGGCAGCGGCGTCAAGGCGGGCCCGGTGGCCGTGCACGTGCGTCCCGCGCGCTTCTGCGTCGTGGCGGGCATGCCGCCCAAGGTGCTCGCCGTCTGGGATATCGCAGATCTGAGGTAATTATCTCTTTAGAAAGGCAGAGTAATTCCAAATTCTATAAACAAAAGCTTGTTTGACGTGTTCAAGTATTGAGCCCACGTTTCGACTGCCTCGCAGTGTTCATCATCGGTGCAAATGTAAGGCCGTCCGAAACGTTAGCTCGGGGAAGTGCGACTCGGTACACGGTTTGCAACATCTTAAATGTTAAAGAATATTTTAGTAATTTGTTCGCGTACTTAAGCACGAGAGCGAGGATTTCGTACCATATTTTACTACAAGAACTTTCTGCACTTGAATTATAAGTTACTATAATTCTTGTGCCCCCTGGGAGTTCCCGCGTACCCCAGGTTTTACAACGCTGTTTTGGACAATCTAATAAATAGAAAATAATTATTGATGGACTATGATTACCTCCTGATACCAAGCAATAAGTTTCAGCCTTTTAATCACTTGAAACACCCGATTTTTTGCAGTTTTTTCTAGTATTTCTCGTACTTTAACATCATTGGTTGAAGGTAACTTACGTAGATATACCCGTGTTATTATTTGATGTTGGTAAGATGCATGTACTATTTTAAGAAATAACATTATTTCCTTGTCAATGTGTGATCATGGTCCTTTCCTTGTAAATGTGTGAATTTTTTACGGTTTGGCCCACGAATCCTCATGCCCTCTTCATATATTAGGAGTCAAAAAGCTCCCGGCTTCTTTTTCTAACCGAATCCTCTTTTCTAATAGAGCAACTCGGCTGCTACATGCAAGTGAACACCTCTGTCAGATTCTGTACAAAATAAGTAGGGATTTTTCAATCTATATATATATATTTTTTATATTAGCAACACACTAGAAGAACCCCATTGGAAAAACCTCCATTCATGTATGTGCAACCCGACTGGTATCGCCCACGAGGGACAAGCAGCAAACATGCCAGGCGGTAGCCAACTGTCTTCTGCCTTCATTTTACCCGATATGAATTCTATTTATTAATTTCGCCATGTTTGCTTTGGCCACATCGAATCTGCCTCATGTTGTGTGCTCGCCGTGACGTCCGTAGAAGGTTACGTCATTAGTCTGAGCTGCTACTTGTGTGTATAGTTGTATAGGTGGAACTGCAGATAAAGCATAAAGTGTTGAACACAAAAACGTTGGATCCGTTATTCTGTCGATTTGGTGGATTTATGAATTCTAGCACAAAAGAATTGAGGCCTCAAATATATTATCACAAGTGCTGTGTTTTATTTATCTTTCTGAGAAGGTTATAAGATCAACAAATCCGAGAAAATGTTGCCTGTCATATTTTATTTTACCATAGGGAATGTAAACAGTGATTATTTTATGATTACAATTTATTTACTTTTGTAAAATACAAAATTATTCATCTATATTTTGCAGAAAATTTGCGTGGGTTAGGGGGCGTTTCCAATGTATTTTGGTCACATATTCAGGGGCGCCGCACCCTTATGTGCAATGTGTGGCAATTACAAGGGCCGCTTCTTAAATTTGGTCGTCTGCATTGACCGCCCCTGGATCGGCCGTCTTATCATTAATCTCAGATAAATTCTTATCTACGAGTACTCAAGCGTACTAAGTCTGAAAATAGTGTTTATATTTTTATTCAATGATTACCCTTTACCTCAGGCGCCTTTTTATAATCTATGAGTGGTACGGGGGTGTTATTTCGTGGTATTTTGTATAGTGAAACGATTCTGCTTGACGTGTTACAATATTTATTATTGAAGATATTTTACCATCCACATTTTCTAATCTAGAAGCACTTCACTTCTGTTCCATGTTTACAGCCACAAACTTTCAAATTACTTGCGATCGAAAATTTCAATGAAAACCAGTTTAATAACGTTATCGTGGTGATAAAACAGTTTCACCTCAAAAATCAAGAAAAATGACATTTGTATTATTCTTAATAACCTGGTAATCAAAAAAAAAAAATTTTTTTAACCATTAATTTCGGATGGCACTAAGAGGGTACCTTTTTGTTTGTGGTCGAATTATAGTAGACCATAGGGTGGCGCTTATTTCGTATCTCTCGCGGCGGCCCTGCAAACCTTCATGTCTTGTATACCTTTAGGGGAAATGTACACCCTTGAAGTAACAATCCTATTTATTATTAACAGAAGGGTTAAGTATGCATTACAAATACCTCTAATTCCTTTTGATTCTCCATAATGTCATTCGTAAGATTTATTATTTATGACCTTTACGTGGTTGATCGCTGTAAGTAATGTTATTTTACATTTGTGATTATGTTTACGAATGTAATAAGCCACACAAACTGATTTTGTATTGCCTTGGAAATGTTCGGGAACTCTTTTTATTAACGTAAATGTTACTTACTAAAAGCCTTCCGCTTTTGTGTATGGCTCTGACATCGCTTTAACGTACCTACTTTATTATTATGCACATTATTTTATAGTACTTTCTACATTCCATATTATTCAAAACTTGAATACTATGAAACAGCTGTTCCAGTTACGTCCAGGGAATATTAATGGGGAAGGAAGAGGAAATAAAGTTTTCAACTGTAATAAATAATATGATTTTTTGGGGAAAATCTGCTTCTTTTTGTGAGGGCAAAATCACCGAATTTTCTCGAAATGTGAACAAACTGAACTTTGAAAATTTCTCAAAAGACAAACCCCGTCGGCAAACGTTGTTTTCACGACATTATAGAATCGATATTACATTACTTTGAATAATAAAAATAAAACATTTTGTCAATGTAAGCAAATGGCGTGTTTTGCAGTTAGATCATTTGTCGTTTAAACTTTTTTTCTTTTGGTTTTTCAACCATTGCATCGTACCTAATAATGTTTTTGCTGATTAAAAAAGTAATCTTTTAAACAATGCCAAATGCCTTCGAAATATTCCCTTAACCATAAAATAAATCAATTCGTTATATTGATTTTTCAGAGGGAACCGCAAGGTCGTCAGTTCGCATGGTGGGTTTATTCATAGAAAAGTGGCTATTGAAAGGGGTTTTTGGAAATAAGCGATACCTACTTAATTAATATTTTATGCATGTTATCCTCATCATTGATTCCAACCACAAAAAAATAGCAAAAACACACTTATAATATATAGGTGGTTTCTCGGAACCCCCTAAATATGGCGTCATAAATAAGAATGTTCTTTAATTATTTTTTTATAAAAAAAACACGTTTTTAATGAATACATTTTTTTTCAGGCGTTATGGGGTGGTAGATGGAGGGGTATGCTTCGAGGCTGGATCTCGAAGCGGGAAGCTGGGGGCGCCCTGGCTGATAAGGATTGATCGTCCGCATGCACTGGTTGCGGCACTAGATGCAGCCGCTTCTGCACTAAATAAAGGTAGCTGCCTGTTGCCAGGTTGTTTTTTTTAAATACTTTTAACCATTACCAGCTCACCTCACAATCCTAAATGATATATATATATAACTCAATAGTTGAAAGTGTGCTTGTGGAATCCCAAAATCATGCGGGCGCCCATTCTTACGCCATGTTCGAGTTCCCGCACCAGTGCGGAACCCGGCTCCAAGCGCTTAAAGTACGGTTCAAGTTGTCATACTAAGAACCTTGTAAACTATTCTAATGGCTTACTTGAGATTTTAGTTGATTGTCTTTCTAATTATTCTTCCTTTTTCTCTTTAACAGCAAGTGAAGATACGCAAAGTCTAATAAACAGGAGATTCTCCGAGATCAGTGAATCTTCCAGGAATATAGCAAATGTGAGTTTCGCTCCCGGATGGAATATGTACAGCAGCGACCAGCAAGCCGACACCGCCAGCACCGTGGGCTTTAACGATTCTGCGTCTGTCTCTGAAGTAAACTCCTCGGACAGAGAACAGCGAGCAGTCAACAGACACATGTATGTCGGAAAGTGCGTCAGCTGCATGAGCCACTTGAGTTCACCTGCTTCACCTCTTGGGAATAATTCGTTCAGTGGCTGGAACACAGAGATGATGGACCGGAGATCTGAGTCTGACCGGGCGTCGCTTTATTCCCAGTCTAGCGGAGGCACTTCCGATTACTCCATTCCCAGGGGAGCATGTGCCAATGAGGGATCGGTCTTGAACAAGTCAGCCAGTATGTGTGGGTTCCCACCGAGCATACGACCAAAGAACTTATGCCCCTGCCGCCATTCTCAAAAAATGTTTGCTGGCCCTTATGAGAATTACGATGTGCCTAGACCGCCAATGCCACTTATCCATGTATGTTTCTCTTTAATGTTGTCTACAGTTTCACTTTCAATAAACTTATTATATTTCTGTGTGCTTTTGCATAAATGAATTTTAAAAATGTTTACTTACCATTTGTTTTTGTTTTAGGAATATCCAAAAATGGCAGCAGTTTCAAATGCTGAATCTAATTATGACAAACCAAAGAATCTAAAAAAATGTTTACTTAAAAATAATTGTAACTGTAAAATAGCTTCGACAAATTCTGAAACAGGTGCTATAAAAACAGTGGCTCTTTCAGAGGAAACAATAAAGGAAAATGCTACTAGCAATGCTAAAGTTAAATGTAATATATCTATTTCTTCCATAAATCCCCCTACGCTTGATTGTCATTCAAACTATGTTAATATTGAACCAGTTGATGACAAAACCAAGCAGCAGAAAAAAGAGAGTAATAAAGAACTCTCCGATTTAACGGTGACTTTAGAGAAATACGAAAGCTCTGCCGAAATATTAAGAAATGCTGGATTTAGCCAGGATGAAATTGACGAGTTAGAAAATATAGCAGAAAAGGAAATTGCATTAGATCCATGTGATAAAATTAGCCCTGAAGCAACAATAGAAAAGCACGGAGGCTATTTATTAATGCAACCCATTGATGGAAAAATCCCTTACAGAAGCCCATCAGCCCTGGGTGGTGAAATTGCACACAGTCAGAAAATAACTGATGAAAACACAAATTTATCTAAAAGGAAATCAAGCTCCGCTGATTTTCTACAAAAAGCCGAGGAGTTTTTTGATATATCCAAAAGCAACAGTCATAAAGATGTATCTGTGGACCTTAATCCTTTAAGAAAGAACTTGAGGTACGAGTGTGTCAATGATAACTGCGTGAGCTGTATTAAGATTCCACAAGACACAAAGTTATATGTGCATCAGCATGTGATAGAAAAAGGTTTTAAACCTGAAAACTCTCTGCTCACTAAGATTAGGGACTCTGTAAAAATTCGCAGATCATGTAGCGTGCCAAGTAAAACCATTAAAAACAGGGATTCTTCTAGCTCCAATGATTCCGGTGTGTCAACTGGGTCATTGAAACATCACAGATGCGATTTTACCGAATTCGAGGTCACTCCCCGTTACTCCTGTGCAAGGCACAACATGTATTCCAATCCAATCAACAGGAAGGCCACGTCGGATACCATGCAGCATATTTCGTTTCAATTTGATGATGCTTTCCATTTACCTAAATCACATTCATGCGACACTGGGTCTATTCAAGGTGGCAAGAGAGATACAAGAGGTAATGAATTCTTTTTTACTTAACCAGTAAAATATTATTATATTTTTATTTAAATATATTATTACTTGTAAATAAGGTTGTTGAACAATTTTTTCACGCGTTATTTTAGGGATTCTTGTGTTAGGGCGGACAATCTAAAACAACAAATCATTTCTTTTAGATTATTATTTCCAGAAGTTCCTTAGGACCCCTGAGCCGTATGTGTGGTAAAATCATGTAACAGTATTACAAATGAGAAGATGAGTACAAATGAGTGATGATTACGTGGTTTGTAGAGAGTATTGTCAGAGAAAGTGTCAGGAGAATATATGATGCACAAGTGGATGGAAGTGGGAACTTGAGGACTACCTATGAAGAATCAAATCCTTGGGTAGTATCATATCACGAGTTAGAATTTCAAAAGAGTGTGAATAAAAAATACAGAGATATAAAGATGTTAGGATTGTGTTTCAAGACAAGCGTCTTCAGAATGATATCTCTCTTAAAGCATGTTTATTTTCAGCCTTTTCAAGCAACGACGCCCAGAACTTGAGGAGTACAAGCAGCTGCAGCTCCGAAGTGTCAGACTACCTGGACACCCTGTCGGTGTCCTCCGTCAGCTCCAGCGAGGTGTGCAGCCGCAGCACGGCGCGGCCCGGCCCCGGCCGGGAGTACAGTTCCATCTTGCCGGTGCAGTCTGCCCTGCGCTTACCCAACATCTGCCAATACTGCTCATCGGCACAGATTCTATAAATCATTACTTCATATATACACAGAATACAGGGTCGTCATGGAGTTTCAAGCCCCCCCCCCCCCAATACTACCGTTGTTAGTACTACTTCATTGTTTTGAAAGGACTAGGACACTTGTGTCACAATACTGCAAGTCAATACATATATTCGAGGTACTTTTCTTTTAAGACATTTTTAAAAGCTGTATTGTATTACTATAGATTTGAGAAATATGTAATTGTATTTTTGTTAAATCTGTGACTAACCCTATATGTCATTTTTATTAGGCTGGGTTTTTTCACCTTTAGCTGTGGTCAAGCCAAATTAATATTTTACCAAAACTTTATATTATGAACTCTGTTCTAAGGTTTGGAACTATTATTTTCAACTGTTGGTAATATTCAACATGTGCTTAATTTTAAATGTTGAAATGATGAACAGAATTCAAAATATAAAGTTTTGGTTAAACCACAGGTAAAAGATGAAACAACCCAGCCTTAATGAATTAAACGTGTAAATATTATAAAAGTTCTAAAATTGCACTGGTGCAGTAAATCAATTGTTCATAAATAATTAGTGAGCCTTTCTGTGCCAATTATTTATTGCTAAAATCTCTTAAACTTTTGTGTAGAGCTTAAAATGCAATTTGGTTTCTAAGAATCCAGACTGAAGAAATTATTTGCTAAAATAATTTAATGCTTCATGTGTTTTGTCTGTTGTAGAATTTAAACATCTTAGGTGTTTTTTTAGGTTTAGGTACATAATATTGTACTAATATTTTATTATAACCAGTATAATAATCAATAATATTGTCTACATTCACTAAGAATATATTTATTTTGGTGGATGTATGTTTTTTGTGAGACTACTTGTCAATTTATTTATAGTGTTTTTGTTCCTTATTGCTGTTGTAAATTTATTCAAATGTGTAGTTTCAAATTATTTTGAAAAGTCAATTCTAGTGTTATGTAAAAAATAAATTATTATATATTGTTATGAAAAAAAAAACTATTGTTAATAAATAATTTTAGGAAAATGAACACTGGAACAAGGGAATGAGTGTGCGTAATATATATTTTTCAATATTAAAGTATTCAAATCTATCCGTTCAGTTGCTTTTATTTATCCTGAATGTCCATAGTATTGTCACAAATTATATAATTTTATTATAGTCCAATTATTTTTTTGATTTATAGATGATTATTCAATGTAAATTTGTAAATTGTTCAGAATTTATATTAGCATCTATCACTATGTAATCTTACTATGTATATAAACTACATAGAGTACAACTTGGTTGTATTGATTATAACCCAACTACTTGTTTTCTAAAGAAAGTCGAATGGACTTAAAGAAAGATGAAGCAATTGCTAAATTTTAGCTATATTCGAGTTGTACCATACTTGTTATTTTAATAAATGTATTTAATGAAATAATTCTTATTTGTGAATGTGAATTATACTAAAAAATAATTAACCCCAACCCTATAAACAACGTTCTCTTTAAGCTGTCACTAAAAAAGTAATTTGAGGCAGAATCTTGTTTTTTTAGGCACCTATACTTGATACTATGTGCTAAACATCGGTGGTAGCAATGTGAATCAAGTTTCTTCCAGATGCCTTCATTTTAATTGAATGTATGAAATGTGTGAATTAATTTTCATTAAAACTGGTTTTCTCTTTGCAAGCAGTTTTCGCATTTCCTGCCAATAGGCATCTAGTGTACATTTATAAACTGTATTTCTTCATTGTCACTATCTATTTAATTTGTCTTACACAACTTCATGTAGCTGCAGAACTATCCTATAATATTGCCTAAAGATCATTTAATTTTTATTCATTGAATATATTTCC
This sequence comes from Drusus annulatus, assembly GCA_022651775.1. NCBI lineage: Eukaryota > Metazoa > Arthropoda > Insecta > Trichoptera > Limnephilidae > Drusus > Drusus annulatus. Next base: position 122,621 of record JAGWCC010000593.1, read on the forward strand.
AGTAAATTTGTCAATATGTTTAGAAGTGTTTCTTTTTCTTTTTTTATATTACTATTGTTAATTATTTTGCCTCTTTTAAATTGAAAAAAAAAAACTTGCAAATGAAATCGGCAGATACATTTTTTTCATCAAATAAAATATTTTGCAGTTCCAGGTGCTTCATTATGGGGTGGTGGCCCTTAGTTTTAGAAGCACTGACCTAGTGGACCTAGCCAAATAGACGAATAGCATTATCTATAACAATAAACTGTTTTTTTTTTTTAAATTTTATCAATTGTAGTGAGGATAGTTTTGCATTTAAGTAACAAATATGTCAATTTGAAATATGCGAGGTGAATATTTAAAGTCATGCCCCCCTTATTTATAAACGAGGTGTAAATTTTACACTTCTTGTAAGGTTGGAATAGCGAAAAACTTGCCTTATAACCATGGCTTATGCGTCTAATTTAATGGCCTATATCCTGTGTAACTAAACCAATGCTGAACCGGCGCGTAATGTTAAGGAGTCAGAAAACATGATCACATATTAAGAATGTACTTAATAAGTACTTATTATACATTGGAATAGGTGTTTTGAGTTAAAAGAAGTTTGTTTTTGAAAAACATCACTACAAATAATAGATATTTTCTAGACCCATGTTGTGTCGCTTTGGGGGAACGTTGCTTATAAATAATCTAAAACCAATAATACATACATATTTGTGTTTTTCTGAATATTTAATAACATTATGAGGTAAAAAGATTATGTTCTTAAAATTATATAATAAATAAAAGTATTTATATCTATCATAATATTTGGAATGTGTTTTTATTTTTCCTCTTTCCTTTTAGTTATTATTTTGCTTCGGGAAAAAAACAATTACTATGCAAAATTTGTAGCGTAAATAACATGGTTCATAAATTGATACGTACATATAGTTCATATGGTACGTAAATGCAAAATAAATTTTAGATAAGAAAACCCTTTTACCGGGTTCTCGTATTATGTTTTACGTATCAAATTATTTTTTTCAAGTGTCTACCCGAAGCTTAAAAAAAAAACAAAAAGTTTCGCTGGTGTGTGGATCTCTTTGAATTTTTTTAATGCTGGCAAGTAAAATAACGAGAGGCTAGAGTATCTGTAGGTTCAGCTATTACTAGTTTGCTCGTAAAAAATGATGATCAGTTTTTATTTTGCTAACATCAGATATAATTATCACCTTCACCTCTCTTAAATGTTGGAAGCATATAGATAGATCAAACGCAATTAATTAATTTAATCAGTCAATTCTTAAGTAATCTAAATGAATTGTTTACTTAAATAATTGATTAACTTTTAAATGCCTTGAAATTAAGCATTTTCCGTGATTTTTTTGCGATTTATTTATTCTTTGCGGATTTCAACTCGTAAGAGTCATGTAGTCGGTAGCTGAGTAAACAAACGCGTCGGATTACCACCCGGGCGTCGTGCGTTCAATTCCTCTGGAGGCTAAGATGGCCGTAGGAGTTTTTCAAATATTGTTAGGTTATTCGTAACCCGGGAATGTTTGTCTTTCTTTAAAAATAATAATAATTCTTAGATAAATCAAACATAACACGGAATATTACAGAACTCGCATTTAAAAATATTCACAGTAATACCAGATGCAGAAGAAAATTTTTAGTTTTCCCCTATGAAGAGAATTCAAGCCCACAACCATTGAATTCAAAGCAAAAGTTTGCACAAAGATTATCAAGTTAATAGAGAACTTTTTGGGAAAAAATCTTTAAAATCACAACAAAAATATGTCTCCTAGTAATAAATCAAATTCAAATAAAGTATCTACAACTTGCATTTCATTTTTTTTTTGTGTCGGTCCAATTCAAGGTTTATTAGAAAATTTGGAATGAATATTTTTTTATAAATATGGCAAGCCACAAAGTTAATGCTTTTTACGAATATAGAATATTTTTTTGATCAAATAAAATAATGCGTATCTGTTTTCGTTCGTTGGTATTACCTAAATTTATTATGAAGTTACAAAATATTTTAAAGGTTATTTTTCTTGGAAGAATAACACCTTTCGATCTTTTAGGCCTAAAGGTGATTTTCGTGTACGTATCTAATAAGTTTAGTTATCAGTTTTTATAGTCGTTCGGTGTGCGATCTTTGAAAACTAAAAATGCGAGATAGTGCGCGGTGGAATGTGGGATTAAGTGTAATGTGCAGATATTCAAATACTAATATGTCACCGTAAATATGCATTATATACCGAAGAAGTATTATTAAACTTTTAAATGTAACCAAAAATCCGCTGTTAAAATGGTTCTTATCACTGTTTGATTTGTTTACAACTCGTGCGTAAGCACTGCCGATTCGCCTATTGCGACACCGTGCACATTGTTTATTTATAGACCGCTATTGCAATCATGTAATTGAAATATATTTAAAAAAATATGTCACAGAGGGATACCGCCATACATCTTTTCGCTGGAGGGTAAGAATGAATTTTGAATCTGCCCTGCTTGTCAAATTGTTATCTCCTTGATGCCTCGATAGAACTCGAGAAATAACCATAATTTGCGCCGAAGTATTAAGATGCTGTTGTATGTCATGCCAAGTCTAATCTTTCAGGGACAAGTTATTGCCGAAATATTTTTTTGTAATTTGACAACATGGACAATAACACGCTAATTAATATTTTTTTACAATAACTTTTCTCACCACGATAGTATGATTAATGATGACATACAGATTATTAGATTTTCTTCTGAACCAATTATGAAGTTAATTAGAACTGGACTCATAGGAAATATTTTACACAGTTGTGCAACTATTACAAAACTGGTAACTACTTCCATATATATAGAATTTGTATAAATTAGGAAGTTTGCATTTTTTTTTCACGATTTTGTTGTATCAAAAATGCGATAAATTTCATGTAAAAGGATTTCACCCAATGTAATAATTATCTGAAAATCATGCAAGGTTTCATATTACGTTTAAATTGAGCAGGTGAGATATGCTTGTTCATTACACGCTGTTCAAAGAGATTTGTTTTGATAATCGGTGTACAAGTCTTAATTTTCACTGCATTCAAATTTTCCTATTCTTTTTCCTGAGAGCGTCAGTAACCATTGCTTTGATTATGCACGTTGTTGATCTGGATGAATTCTATTTACTTCTTTCAAGCAATACAAGTATTTGGCAAGCATGTTTTTTCACCTTGGGTTTGGGCTTCACATAATTTTGTGACAATAATGTTGCCAGTTGGAAAGTGGTGACAACATAGTATTGAGTTATGTTAACAATTGGTGGTTGCATTTTCAGTGTTGCGGGCACAGCAGGGGCGGTAGTGACATGTCCTCTGGAAGTAGTAAAGACTCGACTGCAGTCCTCGCGAGGGGTGGAGGGCACTGCCCCTCGCCCTACTCATGCCCAGGTCAGCAACTCGCATCGCTGTTTATACCGCTTTGTTATTATATTTATGTCTGCATTGATTATATTTCACATAGTATAATATCAGTTGTACAATAAATTCATAACAAATATTTTTATGTGCTCTGACGTGAGGTTCAAGTTATTATAAGTCGGACTGTAAAAAAATAATAATATTAAAAAAAGTATCTATACATAGCTGCAACCTACCCTTAAATCAATTGGGTAACATTTTTCCTCACTGTTTACCCTTTCTCCTATGTTTGCAAATGCAGATGTGTCAAAACAAATACAACAAATCGTCAAAAATTGAAATGTAAAAAAAATATATGCTGATTATTCTGGATAAGTCTCCTAGTGAGACGTAAGTTTAAAAGTAATAGAACAGATATTTAGACAAGGTCTTATGATTTCTGAAACCCCTTGCAATATAACATTTTGAGGTCCTACTATTTGGATAGCGGTCATTTAAATATGGCTAGCATTCAGCCGATCGAAGAAACCTCTCTTTTTCTAAGTTGTTGATGACGACTTTATACGTTGATAAAAATCAGGAAATCGGAAAAATAGTCTTTTGAAATAGAATTTCAGAAATGAGTAAAAGATAAACATTATTTTTCTGAAAGACGGTTGTGAAGGCAGACTTTGTCAAGTCTTTTATTTTCGATGAATATGATAAGGAAAATTATAAAATTGGCAAAATAACAAATTTATTGTGGAATTCCAATAAGGAATTCCATACATTCTTTTACAACAATAATCGTTTGAAAGCATGACAAATTCCTGTTTAGCTCTCACTGATTTAGTTGTGTAGCTTGCAGAGCATTACAATCACTTAATTAGCGTGTGTTTATTTGATTGAACCCTTGATCCTTTTATTGTGCAAATCAATATATTTATCTCCAGCTTATCTTTTGTTTATCACGGTAATTGTATATTTTAGATATAAACCATTTGTACAACAAAATAGTTCTAAAATGTATCCAAATTTTTATTTGTACCATGACTGTTTTTATTATTTTATTAAATCAGTAAAAAAACTTATCCCTCTAGGACCCAGCGTCAACTTTGGGTGACATAAAAATCTGCTGTTAGCTTTGCCAAATTTGTTATTTCTTGTCAATAATAGTTTATTTCCCGGATGATTTTACAAAAAGTTGGAATAAAACATTTAACATGTTTTAAAAAAAAAAAATAAAAATAATCAATTGTACAAAAATAAACATTTTTACTTAATACTAACAGTGGGTATAATATTAATTCAGTTTATGTACAATGTCTAGTTAATGATAATTACCTCCCTAATTGAGAAAATTCTCGTGCTTAGGGAGGGAGTACTATCATGGGTTTCTTGAAATTATTTTTTATGATTAAAAATGAATATAATACATTTTAGGTTATTTTATTGAAAAGTGTATTTTGAGTTTTTTTTTAATATTTCGTAGTTTACATCTATTATATTTTTGGAAGTTTGTTGAATACCTTAATTGCTGAGTAGGAATAGTGATGTTGTGCTGTTGTTGTATTGAGTTTCGGGGTAATTATTTGGCCTAACGTTCTTGGTCTGGTGCTCATTTAATCCAAATTGCTTTTTTATTTGTGGATTTGAAGTAATGCAATTTTTATAAATATATTTTGTTCAAATCATAAATAAATCAAATATAATTACGTAGTTATAGTAAAAATATATCTACCTTGTCAAAAAGCGAGTAAAAAAGTCTGGGTCTGCTAAGAATAATCCTGTCTATAAATCAGAAGATCTCCATGTATATTTCACTTTTCAAAGACTTCTAAAATAGTGAACTCTAGCATCAAGACATTTGCATGTCTGAAATTTCAAGGTCAATGCAACTATTTTTAGTTTGCAATGTCATTTCCATCATAATCTGTTATGAAGCCTTAAAATATACATTTGACTGTCAAAAAGTAAGACTCAATACCATATCAACCACTCAGGTAAATTAATTAAACTATTTTCTAATAAATGTATGTTATGGTCGTAGTATAATATACATATATCTACCCCATTTCGTTACGGTATATAATAAATCTATAAGTGTGTATCTTGTTAACATATTTTTATGAAAACTTTTTGTTTTTCTACCTCATCATTCTTTAATCTTGCAACTATCATGCTCGTGTCTTTTATTAAATAAACTACAAGCCAACCAAATAATTTAATGTTGATAAATAAAACTTATCATGTTACATCACCTTTTTTATCTCCCAAACTGATGAGGTATGTATTATACACTGTATATTGTTCTTGCCAATGCGCACACTGTAGGCTTACTTTGGAAAAGATAAAACTACATTACTTTAAATGGAAATTTAAAAATAAATTGACGCTCTGGATGCTGAATAATTTAATCATATTTCTACAAGCTGACGTCTACTTTTCATTATGAAACATTATCACCTATTTTTAAATCAGTTTTTTCTGGTAATATTTTATTTACATACTATTACTCAGATTTATACCGCATTCAATTTGGTTTTCTTTTAAGTTATTTTTATTATTCTAGGAATAATGTGAATATATCCAATATTGAAATGAACTCCTTCGTCTTTTTGTGTCAAAAACAATAACCCATTGATATATTATGTATTTATAAAATACTTATAAATGCTTTTTTTATTAGTTGATATTGAGCAAAAAAATTAAATAATAAAATCTGGAATCAGCAGTTTAAAGGGTGCGTAGGGATTAATCGTAATTTTAATTTGTAATGTAATTCGTAAAGAAATTATAAATTACTTAAATAATTTTTCTCGGCATTAACATATATTATAAGTATTGATTTTTTTTTTTTATTATAAGTGAATATGAACGAATTTTATACTTCATCTGATCCTGAACTAAAAAACATATTTTTAAAATGCTATTTTTCAACCTGAAATCTGTTTACATCAACATTTTGTAACGGCGCCCAACTGAAGTTGAGAAGTGTCCAAATAAAAAAATTACCGTTGACATTCAAAAATGTTTGTAGCTCCCTTCCGTGATTACCTATCGACGTATTGAATGAGATGTTGAATTTTGTTATTGAACATAATTGCTTTGTTATTGAACTTGCCTTCAATCATGCACTGGTAATGATTATATAACATAATGTTATTAGAGCCCTTCTAATGAATTGTCATGGCCCAATCTCACTTGAATTGCAATTTAATTCATAGCCTGTTTTTATTTCATTCATATGACTTTAAATACATATTATTTATCCTCTTCCATTTACTGTCAGAGTTGTGCTGCCATTATTGGACAGGTTTCCTTCCATCTCGCAAGCAGTATACTATTTATTAATTGCCCTGCTCTTGTTGGCATCATCAAAACTACTTCAAAAATATGGATTTTTATGTGGGAGCCATAAATTATTTCCCACGAGCTGTGCCTTAATATACAAGAAATATTAGAAGTTATTGAGGTTTTATATTGCAAATGAAATATTCTCTCTCAGTGACTCTGGTACACTTGGTATAGAATAAGGTGATAATAAGTTTTACAAACGGTGTGATGTTACTGTTTTCAATGATTTCTGTCTCTCTGTTAACATAATACATTCAAAACGTGCCGAGTGAAAACTTAAATAAATAATTATATTAAATCATCTGCAAGGTTCAGTTTATGTATGTACTATGCAAATATATATACATATTTTAAAATTGCATGTACCTACAAACTAATGCAAATCAATTTTATAAAAATACCAATAATATACACATATTATGTACCCACCACCACTACGAAAGAGACGGAGATCTTTTGTGACCTGGTTCTCTGAATCTCACTGACATGTCAAAGTCAAGGCAAATTTTTCTTAAATACAGTTTTTTTTTCGAAAACTCGGTACAGCCAAAAAATGTGATCATCTGCAGCACACAGAGAACCCTATAAACATAAGTTTTTTTCGTTTCGAGTCTTTATTTTAATTTTTTCGGCAACTTTAAGATTAAGAAACTATTGGAGCCGGGTCTAGTCTTCGACCCGTTTTAAACTATAATTCAATAAACAGCTGATAGTAACCCCGTAGCAACCGAAAATTTGGAATTCAACCAAAAATAATTTCAACTTCAGATTCAACTCTGAATGTGATAAGATGATTCGCCAGTTTCCCGCTGGTACCACGAGTTGACCCAGACAAGCCAAGGAAATTAATTATCTGTTTAAGTAAGAATTTCGATATTTGATCAATTTTATCCAAAAAGTAAGATAAAATTGACCTTACTTCGGTGCACTTTTATTGGTTTATCTTTCCATAGTAGTTCCTACCCAAACACTTATTTTTTATTATTGGGGAATTGGAAATAAGGAATGAACAATTTTTTTCTTACACCAAAATGAATTTTTCTAAGCTCCACAGCGGATCTAAGTGGCGATGCAAGCCAAAATTATTTGGGTTGACCTAAAAATTTCAGACAAAAAAGGTGTACAAATTTAATGATGCTAAAGGGTTTTGCCTGAGACAATTAAACAGATTTTCTGCTTTATAGTTAAGATATATTATTATAATAACCTGGTGAATTATTGTTTACAGGTAGTGGCCCACCTTACCCGGAATGGGGTGAAACCTCCGCCACGAGTCAACCTGATTCAATGTATTAGGTGTGTATCATCGTGTGTATTATTGTGTATATGTTTAAGATATTATAATGACTTTGGCACCTGTTTCTGCTCAGTTAAAACAGAGATTAACCATTTATTTCTGCTGATCCTCCACCACAATATTCAATATTAGGCTCAGTTTGGCTATTTTAGTCTAGATACAAGGTCAGCCGAGCTCTGTATATTTCCAATTGCGAACGGTCTCTTGAATTAGGTCTAATTGCAGGCACATAGTGGAGACTGAGGGGGCCCGGGCGTTGTTCAAGGGACTGGGACCCAACATCGTGGGCGTGGCCCCTTCGAGAGCCATCTACTTCTGCACCTACTCGCGTGCCAAGGCCCTCGCCAACCAGCACCTGCAGCCAGACACTCCCATTGTTCATCTCACAGCAGCCAGCGCCGCCGGTAATAAAACCAACCTTACTTTACTTTACTTCTTTTACTTCCATCTGCTTTCTCATGTGCCTTAACTAAACTACTTATTTCTTTTGCTTTCCTGAGAAAGTGTATGGGCATAATGTTGATAACTTTGGTGTAACCTCACCCTCACAAACAACGCACGTAATACAAATTTAGGCTAAAACTGAGCTCTCGGTGGCTGGGTCATAACAAGTGATTTTTTGTATTAAATCGAGACACTTAAATCTTGATCATAGGTTTTAAACCCTTTGACAATTTCAATTTACTGAACTGAAATTATGATTCTACGAACCAGAGCCGCATTCGGCTTGCTCCAGTTGAATTTGAGCACTCGTTTAAGTCATGGTCACGAAATATATAGAGTTGTTACATCACCATATATAATTTATTATGTTTTTCTTTAATGCATACTAATTTCATAGTTCAGTGTTTCATTAATATTTTTTCTTTTCAGGTTTTGTCGCATGCACTACCACAAATCCCATATGGTTTGTCAAAACGAGGTTACAACTAGACGGGCAGTTCACTACTGCCGGACAATGTATTAAAAGAATATATGCCCAGTCGGTTAGTAAACCTGCATATCAATTTTTTACATCCTTTTTAAATGTAAATTTTTCAACGAATATTTAAATTTTCCGTGAGTTTATCAAAACAAACCTTTTGTTTGATACCAAAGTAGTAATACTACAGCGAAGCTCTCTTAAAAGGTTTTCTAAGGGACTGGAAAAAACTACTTATGTAGGAAAACATTATATGTGGATTTAATTAGTTGGCCAATTTTTTATTTCTGTTTTTAGGGAATCAAAAAAATAAAACCTTGTGAGTGTGAAAACTTCTTTGAGGGTGGGAACCTTGTATGTGGGTTTCACTGTATTAAATTCTATGCAAGAAAAAAGTTTAATTTTAAATATGTTTTAAGTGAAGTCGCATCAAAACTGAGAGATTTCTTACAATCAAACCTACTACTTCTCGCTTTGTTAGTCTTTTATATGAAATTTATAAATAATTAAATAAAAACAATTTAAACATATGAAAAATCTTTGTTCTGCAGGGCATATTAGGCTTCTACAAGGGCATAAGCGCCTCGTACATGGGCATTAGCGAGACAGTGGTACATTTTGTGTTGTACGAAGGCGTGAAGGCGCGTCTGGTGGAGGCGCGGCGCCGGCGCCTCGGCAGCCCGCCCGAGGGCGAGCAGGAGCGCCGCCAGCCCAAAGACTTCCTGGAGTTCATGGCGGCGGGGGCCTTCTCCAAAACTATCGCTTCATGCATTGCTTATCCACACGGTTAGAATATAAAGTATCATAATACTCCTACTAGACTTACCTATCCTGGCCCAACCTTTTATTTTCTTAAAAAGAAAGAAACATTTCCAGGTTATGAATTACCTGACAATACATATTTGAATTCCTCCTGCTAAAATTAAAAACCCACAACGCTTGGCTTTGAACCCAACTCTTTAGGCCGCACAACCAACTAACTGATCATACTACTCTTTCACACTTTCCAAGGTATCAAAAAAACACTTAAACCCCACCACCTTAAACATGAAAACGTACCCTATATGCGGATTTGACTGTGTATATGGTAATTAGGAAGAAGCAACAGTGCTGAAGAAGATAAGGGAGGGGTATAACTAATGAACCAATACACATCAACTAATACAATCACCTCTCTGATTTGCCTGTTTTACTTCATTTAAATAGCCAATAAAGTGTGCTGCAGCTATTTGACACATTGTACTTTTGTATTTATAGAAGTGGCGCGCACTAGGTTACGAGAGGAAGGGAACAAATATCGATCATTTTGGCAAACACTTCACACCGTTTGGATTGAAGAAGGTCACCGAGGAGTTTATAGGTAAAGATAATAAATGAATAATAATATGTTGTTTGTATGTACGTTTGTTGAACCCTTATCACAACATATAACAATCTGACGAACTTCTCAGGGGCTTGGCCACGCAGCTGGTGCGACAGATCCCCAACACGGCTATCATGATGGCTACCTACGAAGCCGTGGTGTACATCCTCACGGCCTACTTCAATACATCCTTCTACGATAACACCTAGTATTAACCAGCTGAGGCAGTTGCTGCTTTACTCTAGGAATGGCCCGGCGCCCGTGTTAACAATTCAGTGATTTGCTCTTTGAGCGTAGTGATGCCATCGTTAAATGCTATATATATATTAAGTGTAAGAAAGATTTAGTTCTAAGTCAAAGGTTTACGTCTTTGTTGTAACAGAGATTTTGTATTTCACTATTTAATTCATTTTTAGAGGAGTTTTTGTAATAGGCATACAAATTGTAAATACATTTTCTGAAAACGGGATGGGGCAGTTCTGCAAGTCACCTCGTTGTCTTCCCACCTCGCGGGACCTCACGGTGCTATCAGTTGTAGGTCAATTAGCCATACACATTAAAAATCACTTTTTGTTACTAAGTTGTTAATCTGTTTTTACAATTTTTAATAATTGGATAACTAGGCTTATGTAAAATTGATTTCTATGAATCGATATGAAATAATATGTATCGTTAGAAGCTTGTTCATGAATCAACGAAAAAAACATTGACTGAAGTTACTAGTGATAGAAGGGATGTATCTAGAAATGTTTTTAATGTATGTATTTAGAAAAATAATTTCTTTCAATTTGTGTATTGCTTAAACTATGTTATAAAAATATTATGGCCAGCCCTCGTCCAACACACAACATTCCTATTACTCAATTTGCATATTAGAGATCTAAATCCTCTTAGTTTTACTTATTGTTTCATTTGAAAGATTGCATTGTTTGTTGGTTCTTGCTTCCAGTTTATCTTGCCCCCATAACATGTTCTGCACATTGGTTTGTAGCTTTTTTGAGGTCATAGAGAGTGCAGTAATTGCCTTTAACTATATTATGTTACCCACGTGTAGTAACACCCGTGCACACAAAGACACTGTACCAAGCTTTGCTGTAAAATAAGGGCTTCCTCCACACAAAGTGATATTTATAATACTGGCGAATTCTTCCACTCATATTATGACTAAAATATCAAACAACACACTTGCCTAATTTGAAGTTGTGATTCAGTCTGTAACTACACACTACACCAAGTGTTTCGTCATGATAACGTACCTTTATGTTTATAGTGTATTATTTATATCCAAACACCTTTGTATGAAAGCATTGATTGCATGCCTCTAATATACTAATATCATGTTATCAGTCATTTTGTTTGCAAAGTAGCCAATTATATTACGTATTATAGAATATGTCTGAAAAAAATTTTTGGCAGTGTGATGTAAGTATAAAATATATTATTGCTGTGATGACTGATAATTGATGTGCTTTAAATTTATACTATGAAAATATTGGTACAGGATGCTGGTTTCCATGGTAGTCTACACTTGTTCAAAGCTTCTCTCTGCTTGTAACATTATTTTGGCTCATAATATTTAAATCACGTCCAAAAGTTGTGAAAAAGTCACAGGTACATTATATTAAAATAAGTACTGAAAAATTTTGAGAGCATTATTTGGCCTCATTCATCTTACAATTAAAGTAAATTAGAATAAGAATTGTTTTTGAAAACTTCAATATTCATATTATAATAGACAACTATTCTATTCAATTTGTTGGTTGTGCTGTAAAGAGTTGAGTTACCCATTTTTCTATTTGCTTGTGAAAGAGGATTTATGTTTAAAAAAACTATGCATATACAAGTTTTGTTGCCAAAACAAGGACTGTTTGTTACATAATATTTGCTTAGAATAAATGATCCCTATTCAAATGTTATGCAGGCACAAATTAACGCTTTATTTTTATGTTACACTGTATTTTTTTTATAAAGTCTTTTTAAAATTAAGTCTTCATTTCTAAGTAATACCCTCCTTTTGTATAATAATATTATGTACTTGATTTATACAAATGACTTGGCATTTTAATATTCTTAGGCAGAAAATCTGGAGAAAATTATTACACGAATCCGCTAATCCTGTTATATAATATTTTGCTTGTTATTTCAGCCAAAAGTGCCTGCAATGATTTCTGTTTTGTGATCTTAGTTACCTATCAATTAATTTAGAAGTCTTAAAATAACTTGTACTAATATAAACACCAAAAATGTATTATGCTGTGTTTTACATCCGGTAACTAATAAATTAATAGCGAATAATTATTTGGCAAAGCCTCTTTTGAACAGAATAACCATCCGCAGATTATTACTACGCATGTAAATTGCTTAGTTGATTTAAAAGAAACTGGAGAACTGGAGAAAGTCTTTACTTCTGCAGAGTAATGAGAGCTTCCAATCACTTTTAAAAAGAGCTGCGGAGGATTATTTAATTATATATGGAAACCACTTTGTTTATAATTATTTAATTACTGTTAAATCATGTCAATCAACTGAATGTATATTATTATAAGATTGCATGGAAATATTTGTGAGAAATAAATCATTTGGATAAAGTATTTCCCGGTGGATGAAAAAAAAAATAACAATATGAAAATTGGAAATTAAATAAAGGATAAGACAGAATATTAATTTGGTTTTTCTAATTACATATTTATAATTTTGACTTGACTGTAAATATTGAAGGCATAAAACTTTTGAAAGTCCAGAAGCCAAAGAACATGTTATGCTTACAGCATCAATATAATATTACTTCTTATAACTGTTAATATTCATTATTCATCACTACTTGATGGCATTGCTTTATTTGGTAAATTCGGGGGTCATGAGCGTTTAGTCGGCTGTTACACATTTAGATATTTATCGCAACAAAATAGTAAATATAAATTTATTTATTAAAGCATTGAACATATTTAGTTAAATTGTGTTGTTATTTGAATTTAAGCCATTTGTATTATGTTTACAATAAATTGTTTCTGCTAAATAATCTTTACTTAATCAGATTTTTTACAGAATGTTTGAAATAATAAGAAAAGGTACAAATATAATGTATTCACTTTAGAAAACAACTAGTGGAGAAAACATTGCGAAACGAATGTCCTATTGTTGGCTAGAAGATTTCCTGCATCACACAAGAGATGGAGATTCGTGATATTATGATCCAGGCATGCGGTGAAATAGAGTTGGCAATGTCATTAGGATAACTAAATATCCTTTGGAAAGGAAACAAACTCTGATCTAAGACAAACAGCGGAGTGTGTCTGAACCAATAGGCCGCCACGAACATGGTGAATCCCAGAATAATCTGCAAACCGTAAGTCACAACCAGCTTGATCTTAATATGTGCACTTCTTTGGGCCTGGATTATTTCCTTGTGCGTAGCTTCCAGTTTGATTACTCTCCTTTGCAACTTGGAATAGGCTGCAAAATTGTCTACCATGGAGATTCCCTGCTGCTCAGCCTTCAGGTGTAAAATTTCATCGTAAAGTTTCTTTTCTTCCGAAGACTGCCTAAAAAAGCACATCCATAGCTGAAAATATAAGTATTAAGTTGGTCAACATCTATGGTTAGGTGATAAATACACATATTTGTAAAACATAAGGTAAATCAAAAATTTGGTTCTTGTACAATTTGGCATGCGTTTGGATGTGTGGGAATTGCAATAACCTTCCACATTCCGGAATAATAAACCAATGAGCTTGATTAAAAATGTTTTCTATTGTGACTGGATAACAAAACGTAGGCTGTTAAAAAGAGCGACCTAGCGGTTGCAGTATCTAATTCCATTGCTATGGCAAGGAGTATAAAATACAAGTACCAACATTCTAGTTCATTATAAGCGAGCAGTAGAAGTCAACAAATTATTCTAAATTCTATCTTAGAAATCGAGAAAAAATGACCGGTTAGTAGTAAGTGGACAAATGAGTCGGGTTCTCACCCAGGCGTTGCGGGTTCAGTCCTCTGCTAGCTAAGTCCTCCATCATTGCATAAGCAATATTTTACACTTATAAATCAATAGGATTCAATGAGAAGTAGGAGGAATTTTAATATTGTCAGGTTTATGGTTATTTGTAACCTGAAGAAGTTTGCCTTTCTTTAACCTCCTCAGGCCCCGCAAGTCCCATACGATACAATAAACAGTTTATGCATCACTCGCCAGGTGTCAGGCTATGACACTAAGTCATCTATGACGTGCTTGAATGGATTTTAACTGATTTTGTGCAGTTTTAAAATGGCATCTCAACGGAATATACAAAAGTTGACAAATCGTTATACTTATTTTTAAATCAAAATTGAGAATATCAGATATGTTTCTTCAGATGAAGATTCTACAAAGATCGTTGATGTGTATTAAATAGAAAAGAGTTTTATAATAGCAGTTTTCTTGACACAACTATATTGTTCAAATCATTGTCACATGGGACACATTGGGTCTCAAGCTTGATGAGAATAAATGAAGTATTTATAATAATTTTCAGGTTTGACACAGAAGGAAATAGAAGATTTGCTGATTGATATTGATGGAAATGATTCAGATGTTGAAGAACTCTAAGAGTCAGATGATGATGATTTATTGTTTCAATTAACCCAATCTGAGAGCTGCATAAATGCTCCCAGTTCTATGTCCGATGGCGGCAGTGATGACGAGATTCATGTCAAACCTCTTCCCTCAACCAGGTTCAGGACTGGCAGGCATCATTTTATGAAGTTTCTCTGAAGTTTTTCCACATGCATCCAAGTATGATTAAAAAAAATCACATTTCTAAAAAACTCATGTCGACTAAACATGCTTAATTTAGTCAATGTGAACTTTCGTTTGTTTGTTGGCAATCTGCCGTCGGGCTCGGCATTGATATCATTCAGAAATCTAGAGTGCTAAACTTTAAACTGAAGGATGATGCAGCCCTCAGAAAAGAAGGGCGGGGAGCAGTTGATCAGGTTGTTTGAGATTATTAACAAATTTGTATTGGTAAGTGTTATGACAATAAACCTGTCTTGCTAGCATCAACCATAGAAGATGTAAGTCCAACAAATAACTGCCAAAGGTGGCCCAAAAGCGAAAAAAAGGGGTTACTGTAAGGAGACCACTTCTTATCAAAAATTACAATGAGAATAAGGGGGGGGTGGATTTTTTTGGATAGGGATAATCAGCTACTACCGAATAAAAACGAAGACTCGAAAATGGACAGTAAGACTTATTTTTCATCTGATAGGCATGGCAATGGCCGCATCTTGGATTGAGTATCGCCAAGATCAAAAAGCCTTAGGAAAATCTAAATGTGAAGTAATGAACTTCCTAAAGTTCCGTGAGACTAGCGGACTTATTTATGCTAACAAAAAATCTACCCCAGCAGATGATATGATGGAATGGATATTGATGGACTCAGGATTTGGACGAAACAAGAAAACAAAGGCAATTGTGGCACATCCTGTGCCAAAATGTGCTGCACTTGCCAGAAATGGCTCCACGAGGGAAAAATTACCAATGCAGGTATCCAAGCTGGAGCAGTGTTCACTCTCGTGTGTATTGTTCCACTTGCGTAGTGCAGCTATGTTTAGTCCAAAACAGAAATTGCTTCAAACTACCATGAAATGTAGCACACAATAATATGTTGTACCTTTACAACTTTTTATTTAGATTTAATTTTTTCTTAGTAATAAGTTTGCTTTTGTATTTTAACATGATCAAAAAAACAATGTTGATATTGTTCTTTAATGAATATTGTTGTGAATTTTGTTTGTTTATTTGGTAGTAGTGATAAATTAGACGCACTAAGACCCAATGTGTCCTAGAAGATACTCACCGTTTTAAAATAACCGTTAGCATTAAAAATCTATTTTTTTTAAATATTTATTTATTAATTTCATACACATGTCAACACAACTGGAAAATTTTATGAAAACAATGTAAGTATCTTTGGGCTTCACTCGCAATGGGAGTCTTGCAATGCATTTATGTCCATCCTGATTTTATCTAGGATTAGATTAGCATTAGACTAGGAAGGAAGGCTAAGAGGAAGACTTTTGTTTTTGACTCCCAATATATTCAAACTTTGGTTTTTCACGAAAAAAATTTGGGGCATGGAAAGTAATTCTCTGGTATCGCTAAGGGATAAATTAATACAATCGTACCAAAAACAAATATAAATATGGCCAGCTTATATTTCAAATTATTTTTAGAGTGTGGTGAGAAAGTTCGAGTGAATCATAGCGTTCGATGATATATTATTAAAAGTAAGCTTACTGGTTTAAGTGCCACGGGTAATAATGCACTAATAAAACTTAAAAGTGTAAGAAAAACGAATATAACAAATTCTGTACGGATTGGCATTCTGAAATTTTTAACCTAACATTAGTAGACTTCTGAACTTCTGACCAGAGAATGAGAAAACGTCAGAATTCAGAATACTTTTTCAAAAAGAGATTAATGTCTATGGACTATGTTTTTTTCCGCCAAACGCTCGTGACATTGATATTTTTTAAAGCTCACTGTGAAAACATTGAATATAGAAAAATCAACTAAGCAGGTTGATAGTTAAAAAGAAATCTAACGGATGACATTATTATCTTATTTTTGCCCGGTCTTAGACATTAAAAATTCTTGCCCCTACTCTCAATGGCCTTACACACGTAACGTCATTGCTTACCTTTAATTTATTTCAAAATATTATTCAAAAAATGTTCTAGCACCATGAAAATCATGCTATCCCATCCAAACAGTCAGATCCGAACTTAATTATTTTGATTTTTTTTAATTCGGTGGATTGAATAAATGTGTCTATGACTCTTTTCGTAATGCCCGACTAATTTTTTTTTAGTAATTATATTTTATAAATTCTGATTATTAAACGTTTCAACCATATAGAAAGTTATTTTATTTTGATCACTTAACGGAGCCAAAAATACTGTAGCAGAACATTAAAATGCTCTATGTCATTGAATTCACGTGAAATCCTTCATATTATTTTTGGATACTTCGAATTTCGATATAATAAAAAAATAATACATTTATGTACTTATTTTTTATGGTGAATACCGCATAAGAGTTCCAACTGCTCTCGACTGTCTGGAGCCAGTGGGACTATGGAATCCCCAATTGGGGTATGTTGTGAGGTTAAAGCTAGTGGGGAGGGGAAGAAGATGGTGAAGAGGAAGATTGGGAAGTACCTGGCTATTCAGATCTGGTCACCAAACACGGCTAAAGCCAGTACGATTTTGAATGGTGATCTTTCACTAGGACGATACTTAGAGTATCTACCACTCTAGAACGTGTTGCAAATATTATTTTATAACAATTAAGGGGCTATTTCACCACCTCTCAATAAACTACTATTCATTAGTTAACTCTAATCATCGGAATATTCGTTAGTTATCTCTTTCCGCAAGTTTGGCTGGCAACGTCGCTTTTTTTCAAACCTTATCCCGTCTGCTGTCACGTCTGTCAATACAATGCCGTTATTTCTAACATAAACTAACTTTCACAATACAACATTCGCGCGCGAAGCTCATTACATCCCTGTCACCAAATAGTTAAACGCGTCTCTATATTTAAATAAAACATATTTCTATTTTATAACTTTATTATTAAATTATATTAGTGAAGTGCATTGGGGAGTGTCTATTATTGCTTGGTGAAGGTTGATAGTTTGTAAGCATGAACATGTTGTATGTGGGTATATTGTACTGCCAAAGATTGTTGTTATTTCATAGTATATTCCGTGATACATTGTGAAGGCGTATATTAGAATTACATACCGTGTGCTTCTTGGAGAGATTTTATCCTTGATTTTGTATCTCCTTTACGGCATTTTTTGTCAAGCGAAATCTTGACCTAAACTCAATGTCATCTAAGACGTATAAAAAATTGACTCTTGGTTTGAAAACACGCGGTCTACGTCTTTCCGCCATGTCCTGTTCGTCTAAGATATTTAAATCTTCAACCACTTCCATAATTACAGTAAAAAATCAACTTCAACAGAAAACTCGCCGACTAGACCAGCCAGCTGTCAAAACAGTACGCCGCCATTTTAAAAGGTGCACTTTACGTTGACAGCTTCTTGAGAAGTGGTGAAATAGCCCCTGAATAATACAATAAAGTTATAAAATAGAAATATGTTTTATTTAAATATAGAGACGCGTTTAACTATTTGGTGAGAGGGATGTAATGAGCTTCGCGCGCGAATGTTGTGTTGTGAAAGTTAGTTTATGTTAGAAATAACGGCATTGTATTGACAGACGTGACAGCAGACGAGATAAGGTTTGAAAAAAAGCGACGTTGCCAGCCAAACTTGCGGAAAGAGATAACTAACGAATATTCCGATGATTAGAGTTAACTAATGAATAGTAGTTTATTGAGAGGTGGTGAAATAGCCCCTAAATGTGAAATAGCTGAGTCGCTAAAACTAATATGGTCTTGGTCATAGACAATAAAGAAAATTGCATTATTTTGTTTTCTATGGTATTTTTGACAGTTCCAGATTCCAGTTGACACTTTGACAGTTTGTTGTTGACATACGATTTTTTAAAGTTTTATTTATGTTTATTTTTCGAAACATATTCATTTTTGCTCAACTATCCGGTGTTATGATGTAACATTATTTAACTAAATCATTAACGGTTTCGTTACCAACCCAAAATGGACAAAAAATATTTTGTGATAAAACATTCACCAGGTTAATATATAACATTATTCACGTAAAAATATTTAAATCAGTTGAAAATTTTGTGCATTTTTCAAAATTGTTATTCAGGAAAAATTAAATTCGTTTTGGACACTATTCCACTTACGACTTTCATTTAATTTTTCTAAACAAGGATTTTAAATTCTTGGATAAATGCTATCATATGTCCTCATATTATTTTTTCAGTCTCCAACTTAGTTGTCCAATACAAAATTTCTGATCTCTCATATTGACTTTGTGTTTGGAAACATTCAAAATAATATCAACTTGCATGTAAACATACAGTTGGAAATTTCATTGTATCACTTTCTACGTCGTTTCTGGTGAATTTAGTTTGTTTATTTATAGGGAATAAGTCAAAAGTCGATTCCATGGAGACTCTTCTTTACCACTCCATTCAGAACTTGTGTATGGTGACGTCCAAGGACGGCATTGAAGTGTATGCAGGACATATTGACGGAGAAGAAAATTTTGCATCTTTTCTCACCAATTTAAACGCTTTGGGCATCTCGTTCTATACTCGAAGAAGCCGAAAATGCAAATCAAGTAAGTTTCTCATACAGAATAAATATAAAAGATGTTGACAATCACTCTTTTCTGATTCTCGGCTTCATAGCTTGATCATTTAATGTTCAATGGCGATGCTCTTATTCCCTATCTAATTTTCAATGTGTGTCTTTCATTAAAACATCTATTAATCATATTATAAAGTTCTTCTTTTCCCAGCTCTTATATTTTGTAAATTAGGAGTTAATCCTGTTTGTAATTTTTGTCTAATCCCAGGTAATTTTTTTCTATAGGCATTCCATTGTTCATATCTGATAGAAAGGACTCTGATATAAACATTCCTTTCATGGGTTCGCCATTTAAAATACTAAAAACAATGTACATGATGTGTTGTCAGGATGGTAATTACACCCCCAAAGTCTCCAGAAGCAGTAAGTCAATAATTTGTTTGTTGCGCTGTCGGTTTCCAAAATAAGTTATTTTGACCTACATGAAGGTAAAATATATTGCATAATCATGATTTCTGTTTTAATAATAGTTTAATTTTTCCCTTTTCTAGTTACAACCTCCTACTAAGAAACGAAGAGTTTCCTTAAATCCAACAAAAAAGATTGGTTGTCCCGCCTACATGATTGTGAAATCTATTATTGTCTACGAGGAGGATGCATACAAGGTGAAAGCTCCGTGCAAGCCCCGAGCCGCAGCTAAATTAAAGGTCACTTTTGAAAATCCTTTTTAAAACGCATCCGTAGCGTAGTATTCTGCTAGTCTGGGTGTTGTGATGTTGATTGTTATGTTTGGTGGAGCTTACAAAAATGGTATATCATTTTAAGGAATATCGATAAATAAATTTCATATCTAATAATAACTTAATTGGTCTATGCACACATATAATAAAACAAATTTCTCCATTGGGTTACAATCTGAATGTAATCTTCTGAAGTGTTTGAGTTTATTTTGGGATCCAATGTCTTAGTAGTCCAATACAACAACAAGTAGCAACTCTTATTGTTTGTTTTTGTTTAAGGTACTGGAAAAGCTCAATAAAGATCTCACTTCTGGTAGTCCACCTGTAGGAACACATCGCTACATTCTACTGATATCCCCCGAGGGAGACCATATCCACTCTGCGTACAGTGTCCATTTGAATCGGACACTACATCCACAATTGCAAAAAGAAATTTATAGACTGGCTAACCAAAATATCTGTTCCATGGATATTGTTAGGGCACACCTTCAAGAAATTGTTTCAAACATGTTTAAAGGCAGAAATAATCCTCAGCCGGACTTTTCCAACAGAGCTTTTTATCCTACTGATAAGGTTATACAGTACCATTTACATCAAGCTCTTTTAAAGTTCAGCAAAGCTAGAAACAAATGTAAAGAACTTCTAGATATGGAGGATACATATGCTGCTCACCCTGTTAGTCAGAAGTCTGGCAACATTACCGTGTCTGAAGACGTCCCGGAGAATGCGGGTGACGGCCATGTTAAACTGCAACATGGAAAATGTTTATCTTTAGAAAATAATCTAACAAGCAAAGATGTTTGGAATAAATCTCGTGCTTCATTAATCAATATGATAGGTTTAACATATTTAGAGCATAGTGAAGAAAACTCTTTAAGATTATCCAAAGCAATCAAACCAGTTGGAGAGAGATATGAAACTATCAGCTGAAAGGTCTCAGGAAGTGCTGAAAAACTCAAAAGGAAACTTACCAGAGCGTGGTGCTGTGGATGAACTACACGAAATCAAATCGGAGACCATTAATGCCTTACTATCAGAACAATGCGATCCTGGGGACGACAGTGATAGTGCAGATTACTTCATCATTGAAGTATCGGAAGAAAAATGATAACACAATATTTTTTTATGTTATTTGAAAGAAAGAAAAAAGAAGAAAACGTGTAAAACTTGATTACGTCTTCAAATAATATCCTACATATAATCTTGTTAATTGAAAGAGGAAAAATAACAGCTATTCAACAATTTACAAAATGCTCTTACGCAATTTAATTTTTTACAACAAAAATAAATATTATCAAGCTTTCTTTGTTTAATAACATGCCAATTAGTGAATAAATACAATGTGTCCCGTTTGTGTATGATTAGACTGGGCAAGGCTAATAGAACCTAGGCGCAATCCAAATACATACTAAGCTTGGAGATCGAATTTTCGGGGTCTAAGGTTTGGAATAAACTCCTTCCGGAATTAAGACGCGTAATGAGTTCAATAGAATTTTGGTTCAAATTAAAAACTTACCTTTTCAGACTCTCATACCACATCTGGAAGGAGAAACCTGGATAATCCAGATAGGAGACGCCTAGAGGCTCGACTATCTGCGTTTCTGAGAGGAAAATAAGTTTGGGACGTTGGGACAAAATGGTGGTGGTGGGTAAAATTTATTTTTGTGAAAGCCGCAAATGTTGACAAAATTTACAATCATTTTTGGCCTACTACTCGCTGCTCTATTTTTCCTGTTAAATGTTTTTGTTGTGATGATTTGATTAGTCCTATCCCATCGCAGTTGCCATTCTTGCAAAGTTCTTTCACGCATCTTTTTCAGTAGTCCAGTAAGGAAAACAGCTGTGGACATCAAACTTGTTAAAAACACTCAAAATTATTTAAAAAAACTTATTTACATGTTACATGTATTAAAAAATAAGTGTACAAAAAAATGTCCACATATTTTTATAAATAATTACTATTTACATAGTACCTACTTACTAATTTATAGTTTTACTACTGTTATTATAATTTATTTTTGGTTGTTGTTATTATGCCATATACCATACTCTTGTTTGCAATCTTCTATAATAATATAACTACATTACGCTGCAATAACATACTTACACTTTACTTACTGACTTGTTTGAAATTTATTATGCTATGCATTATATACGTATTACATGATAATATCACTAATCGTAAAACCTACGCTATATTTAAATACTTGCGTTTTACACACTAACTTTTTTTTAAACTCTTGCTTTTATGTTATATTTTCTCATTTATTTTACTCCATTATATAACTAAAATGTATTATAGATAAAAGCCTTTAAGGCGTTATTAAAATAAAATAAATATGCACCCAAACGAAGTGGATTTAGTGCAATATTATACGCCAGTCTTAGAGTAACGTAGAGACCTAACATTGAAATTTTGTCCGCACTTTTGACCAAAATTGACCAAGGGTAATGAAAAAGTATATGCTCAGAACCAATCGGATGCGAAGAAAACCGTAAATAAACATTATTCCGTCTTTATCTGTTCGCGAACAATTTTGCGTTAGTATCATGAGAAAGAAAGAGACCGGGATACTTTTTAGAAGCCGTACAACCTGAAATTCCCCGTTCTTGAAAATTTTTGACATTCTCGTAAATATTTTTAAGTTAAACATATTACGAATCCATTAAAACTCATTTCAAACGGAAGTTTGGTGTAAGTTACTAGTTGTTTTGTAGGTTAGGATGTTAAATATTTGAAATCAAACTAAAAAGACGATTTTTATGGTACATACGTGTGAAAAATGTTTGTTTTTGGTCCTTTTGTACTTCGATTGAAGCAACCAAGTATAGCACATATGGCCATGATGTTTTGCTAGATATCGGACAAAAAATAACTCAAGTTTTTAACTATTTACGCACTTTTGACAGTCCGTTCGCCTGACACTCCAAACATGAATGAAGTGCGTACAGATCAAATATCGCGGACATAGTATTTAGCCCGCCCCAAATCGTGTATTGGTTTCAACAATTGTTTGTCTCTTTTTCTCATATGCGTATAGAACCGAGCATAAAGAGAGAGCTATATTTTGCGAGTTTGTCAACGATTTGTCACAAATTAGTACGGTCTCTTTATATTGTTACTCTAAGACGCCAGTACTTCTTTTGATAATATTGAATTTAAGTGTTAACCTCTAAAGTGAAGGGAAAAGAAAAAAGTAAGTGTCAGAACCAAGTTCGTTTCGTTAAGACATTAAAACTAAAAATCACCTGTCACTCCCATATGTTAAATTATTTTTTTTACAAAAATAGGAACTGTTTAAAAAAACAACCTGTTCCTCAGTGAAAAAATATCGACAGTTCTTGTGACCCCGTTGAAACCGATTCCTTTTAGCCGGGACAGGAATATCGACCACTATATTATTGCTCTGAGATCGACCATCCCTAATCTATACTAGGGATGGTGATATCAGAAATTGGGTATACCTGCGGTTCCAGTTAACGATGACTGGCGAGAAACCGGTTTTTTATCAGTTATTTTTAGAACCGTTCCTGGTGCCAGAAAAGTTCAACGAAGAAGATTTTATACACAAAGGATTCCTCGTCGCCAAAATATTTACTTCCTGGGGATGGGAGGGGGGTTGCTAGCGATTTTATGAAAATGAAAAGAACTGGAACCGATTATATTTTTTTTTCATACAATTTTTTTCGGGCGATCTCGAAGATTCCATCCCTATCCGAAATTTTTGAGATGCGATTTTAGGCTTGAATGCTTGGAGACCTATATAGACGAAAAAAACTAGAGTTTTAAATTCAAAGCCTTCCTTTAATGTTAATAAAAAAAAACTTCTAAATATGATTAGGTATAAGTTTTATTTCCTCTCATTGAAACATTCTTTGATCTCAGAAATAGAATTCTGTCACACCTTATCTATCCTATCCATATAATAATGCATGTTTAAAAATTATATTTGCAACAAGTGTTTTTAAGATTTGCAACAGATGGTTATGTAAAAAAGGTAATTCTTAAAATATGGGGGCACTAGATTTTTTTTTAAATCTCAAAGTTGGCGGTGATCAAAATAAATTTGAGAACCTGTGTTCTAGTGTAAGCATTGATATTATGGCGAGTTTATTTAGAAACAATTGTTTCCTAGATAATGTAATATATTATGTGTCCACTCTTGTGTGATTAATGTAAGTTAATATTCATGTAAGTCAATTTAATTATAAAAATAAAATGTGTTTCGATTGTTATTACAGATGGTAACTACTTGTGTATGTATTTTGTTGAATTAAAAAAACCATTTTATTAAATATACAACCCAATTTCTTTCTTTACTTTTCCCCTTTTAATTGTGTTAATTTTAATAATGTAGACATCTTCATTTTCGTTTAACTTATGATTTAAATAAACAAATAAAAATTACGTTGAAAATCGACTCCCATGTCGCAAACGAACACTAAAATATGACGGCACTGACTTCTTAATTTGCCGGTCGCGCACCCAGGCGTGTCCTATAGTTAGCCTTGAGGATGTTGCAGTGACGTATTGAAGGAAATTTCCCTAGATCTAGTGAGAAAAACTACGAAATATGAAAATTAGACGGCCTTCGTAGTCGAGTGATTATGATCCTCGACTACGAATCCAGAGGTTGCATGTTCAGATCCCGCCGTTAGCAAATAGATTTTATTCAATTTATGTTATTTCACAATTAATTCATTGAAAGGAATATATAGAATAACTCTGGAACGTGGCAAAAATATCAAAAATATTAATTATGTGTGAAATAATATACTATTAGCATGTTAACCACCATTCGAAATCAAAACATCTCTTCCTTATCTCCTTTCCTTCTTTTTTCCCTTCCCATTTCTTCATTCTCACAACATACTTCAATTGGGGATGCCATAGTCCCATCTGCTCCGAGCAGTAGGGATTCTTGTGAAGTATTCACTTTTTTTTAAATAAAATTATTTGGGCATGCCGAGTTTCGAACGCACGAAATCTGAATCCGGAGCCAGAAGACAAACTTAACCGCTCAGTCATAGAGGTCATTAGATGTAATATGATTTTTTAAAAGTATAATTTTTATTTTGAATAAATCAAAGATTTTCCTGCAGTACCTTATAGTTTTCCATGTAATAAAAATAACCCATTCTCTTTTCTGTGACCCTAGTACTAATTTTGTTCATCTTGCAAATTATGGTTAGCAAATATTATTTTATTCGCCGGGAAGTTACTTCAAGTTCACGCGTTATTCGTTCGAAATGAATTAACTCTATCGACTTCTGTGCTCCGGATAACGAGAACGTTAAGAAACGCCCATAGATGACACTCGACTATCGAATTTCTTCAACAAAACAAAATTATTAAATTACTAATTTCTACGAGTCACCTTCTCGCACGTTTGTGCTCCTGGTATAATTTTTGAGTTTACCTTCCTTGGCCGGGCCGCCGGTCATTCGTCGTTTTTAAATCAGCTAAGAAAATAATTTATTCATGCATTGATTAGTATCTCTTTTAGACGTCTGCATAGATAAGTTTTGAAATCATTAAAAAGGTGGACACATTATTTATTGAGTTTTTAAAACTATTCACTCGGAATATATATAATAATAATTACAGCATGTCGTAAGCAAATACTAATTTATCACAATTATTTATTATTGAGAATCATCGATACGTATAATTTAATGCGGCACATAAAAAAACGAAAAAGCATGTGTGCAGATATTTATCGCTAGCCACTTTTAAAATAACATGGGTCAAACATTTATTTTCCTTCAAGAATTTTGAATTCTCAATCGATAGATAGCCTACGGCCGCCTGATATCGGAAATTTGGTGTACCTGCGATTCCAGTTACCGGTTATTTTTTTGAACCGGTTCACGGTGCCAAAAAAGTTCCACGGAGAAGATAAAAAAAGAATTGAAGCAAAATTCTGAGAACGAGAAGAACTGGAAATAGTTCTTTTCGCCCCAAAAAACACGAAAAGATATCGATTTTTTTATTTGCGAAAATTTGGAACCGGTTTTTCAGTGAAATAATATCGACGGTTCCTGTGACCGGCTAGGAACCGGTTCCTTTTAATCGGGACAAGGATATCGACCATCTCTAGTCATAAGTGACTTTTCTTAGGTGTTTTTATTTTGATACACACTATAATTTTATTTAGAAATTAAAAATGGACAGTATTGTGGTTTTAGAAGTATGCGACTCAAGCAAAAGAAACAAAAGCAAAGAAAACTTTAACGAATGTACACTTGACACGCTTATTTCGATTTGCGTTTACAAATTTTGCAACCTCACAAAAATATTCCTCTTAGGTTAAAAATTGAAAAGTGCGAAATTGAAAAGCGCCTGAAACTAAATGCAGAAGATTTCCAGGAAAACGTTATCTGCCCGAGTGAGTTGCCATGGCAGATTTCTTCTTGCAAATTGCCCACTGTATTCGCCGATTCGACAATCATAACAGGCCTGTGTGCCGTCTCTCGCTACCTGTGCAAGTGTAGGACAGCCGAGCCCCTCGAGGTAGAACACCCTAAAGGCATCTTGGGCTTTAGAAGCGGTTGTTTGCAGGCCCCTAATGAAGTTTCTGTTTGGACGAAGTTTTGTGAGATAGAAATTTTAGAAACAACCAACGATCTTCTGGAAAACATGGATAGAATATTTTGTCCTAAAGGCAATGCAACTTTTGAAATCCCTCATAATTTGGCACGTTTCGAAAAGCATTTGAAACAACCTTTGAGAGTTCACAATGTTTACAAAGTGGCGCGTGATGTTGCCAATAAGTCGTACAAAGCCCAAGAAGCAATATTCCACAAAACAGACCCTGAGAATCCCAAGCAAGGTTCTCTGAGAACTAACGTAAAATACAGAAACTGGAAATCTAAAAATAAACCAATATTCATCAATAGTTCTACGCCGATTGATGATCTAGAACTAGAACATTTATTTGCCGAAGGACCATACTTAACTTTAGCTGATTTAATTTTGTATCCATGCTATTTCTTAATATTTTCCACTCTGGGCAGTGACAAATTAAAAGAATTCTTACCAAAAACTCATAAATGGTTTGAAAACTTAAAATCTCTCCTAGCATTTAAAAACATAGACACATTTTTATCCAAAGTCTTTGAAGATGTAATTAATTTAGATGATCAACAGAGAAGGAATACAACATATGTGATGCCAGAAGTTCAAGATGTCAGTCTTTATAAATGTGATCCAAAGCGAAGTAATCCAAAAAAAAGACTTTACACCAAAGAAATGTTAGTGAAGTGTGCACTAGATGTCATCGGAGAAAATACGGAAGTTTTATTAAAGTTGAGTAAATTTGAAGCCAACCCAGATTGTAAGATAGACTGGTTGTCTATTCCTCCCGATGTGAATCCCAACGGAGGCCACCTGCCGGACAAGAGGACCGAGCGGAAAACCCAGCAACTGGAGAACATGGCGCTGGCGGTCATGAAGCTGGCCCGGGCTGGACACCGGATTATAGACTTCTGCAGCGGCAGTGGACATCTTGGCATACTGTTGGCTTACCTCCTGCCTCAATGCACTATTGTCTTGCTAGAAAACAAAGAGGAATCGCTGAATCGTGCCAAGGCCAGAGTGAAGAGCATGGGATTAAAAAATATTTTCTTTTTCCAATGCAACTTGGATTATTTTGTAGGTGATTTTGACATCGGAGTTGCATTGCATGCATGTGGAATTGCAACAGATTTAGTTTTGGAAAATTGCATTAAGAAAAATGCTTCTTTTGTGGTGTGTCCTTGTTGTTACGGATCATTGCACGTCACAGAGAGACTCCGCTATCCCCGGAGTCAAGCCTTCTCTGTAGTACCTCTGGACAGGTACATGTGCATCGGTCATGCGGCGGACCAGACCCACGTGGACCACCCCATGGAGGAGCGTGGCGGCAAGTGCATGATGATCATAGACTCTGACCGGGCGCGCCACGCCATGGACAATGGATACACCGTGGAGCTATCTCGACTGAAACCTTTGAGCTGTACTCCTAAGAATATGCTGATTGTTGGGATCTCCAGTACCTATGAACTTCATTAAACACATTAAGAAAAAAATCATGAGTTCATGTCTAACTTATTATTCAGATACTTTTATACTAAGTACAACACAAAGCTTTAGGAACATCGATCTAAATACTTGCTCGATGTTTAGGAATGACTGTTGTTTTTATTTTTAATGAAGGTACAAAATTGTGTAATTTGAATTGTAAATAAATGATATTGGATACAGAAACACATCATCGATGCACTTCAAATATGGGCTATGTGACGTTTGGTACATTCTGAGATAATCGATAAAAACTGTTTTAAAAAATAACTAAACGGAAATTAATACTTCTGTTTATGGACAAAGTAGGAAAAGAATATTGCATTCAATAAAATAATACATTCATTGCAAATTTTAATTATTTTAAACCAAAAAATCGCATTTTACTGCGATTTTTGCACATAGCTCATATTCTATGCACAGTTTTCGTCACATAGCCCATATTTTACACTAGCTCTCACAATATTTCATTCATTTTCTTTTTTTAATTCTGTCCATTAGACACTAGTCTAGTAATAGTAAGATGGGATTATATTATCACTAAATATATGTGAATGTTTTATACATACCGTGACAGTGAAATTTTGTAGCGATATGCAGAGGATGTGGCATTTTTTTAGTACGTTAATTTTATACTGTTTTGACAAATGTTTATTTGAATGATACTTTTTTTTCAACATTTTCAAGTATTGACACTTATCTTTGAGTCGTCACAACACCCAGACTTGCAGCACCCACATTTATGCAGATTTTTTTTTAATATTATGAATAGACCGATCAATTACTTAATTATTTTATTAGTAATTGAAGAGCTGCAGCGGTAATTAAACGCGCAACCGTTATTTAAATTTCTAATCATACAAACATGAAACAAACAAATAATAATAAATATAAATAATAACAACGTAACAACGTTCCCTTATACAACATTGACATTATCAATTGGAATACAATTCACAATATAAAAAAAAAAACAAAATTAATGATTTTGCTTCTATAATTCTTTCACGTACGTAAGGGAATCATCAAAAGGGTGATGATATTTGGCTATCACCAGTAAAAATTTTTGGAACAACTCTAACCAATCCTTCGGCTGATATAATTTTTAAAAGATATCCCCGACGGTAAGTACTTCAGAATCCTGAACTCTGTGACAGCGGGATGCCCTACTTTCTTTCACGGTCTTAAAGTAATGCTGCAGCACCGAATTGACATTATTGACTTCTATCACAGTATGACTATTCTCCAGAAATATTCGTTCTACTGTGACTGATGATATTTTCGATCACTCGAACCACTTGCCAGTATTAGGTTGCGATTTAGGTAATTGCTATCATCAGAAATTAATATGATCTCATTATATTGACGTGGCAAGTTCTATAAATAGTTCATAATGCAACTTTAAACTCGTTGGCGGTCACACATCCAAATATTTCATGCCACTCGTTCACGTCCACATCATTGAACATGTAAAGTGAAATTGTGGAGTTGAGGTTTCTGTTGTTTGTAGTAAATACCAATTTAGGACATAATAACATTGGCACATTGTTTTTAGTGTATTAAATATTGAAGATTGATAGCATGTGTAGAGTCGATAAAAAGAGCGATTCGACATATTATCGTCTATTTGAGGTGTGCGATAATGATTTGGAACAAGTAGTAGAAGATTTAACCACTTTTCCACTTCATCATTCTTCTTCATGATAACTGTACTTTCATGACGACACATTCTTATAGCACGTGTTGCCAGAAAGTTCATAAAATGCGCTTTTTCTTCGACCAACTTTTCCATTTCCAAAAACTATTAATCATGCGCAGACGATGTCCTTTTCCGTCATTTTCTGACAATAAAAATAATGTTTCTGTGCCACCTTTGGGTAATTGGTGTGAACATCTTATAGACTTTGATGACTTCAATTGGCTTTGTTCATATTTACCGCAATCCTTTTTATACCCGACATACCCTTTCACTTAAAGATTCTCCGTTTCTGTTTTTTTTTTGATTTTCCGAGCAACTGAAATATCAGAATTCATTGGTAAAGAAACATCCATATCAATTTGTGGGATTAACTCTCCAGTTAATCCACACAGACTTCTGTTTACAGTGATATCTTTGTTTGGTGTAGGGCCAATGTTTAGCGATAGGTTTGGAATAAATTTTCCAGTCACAGGACATAACATCACACTGTCATACATTTGACTGTCTGTTTCTACATCTCCAACATTCACAACCACTGATACAGAACTGCGCATCGTATTTAAATGTACATTCTCGAACAAAATCAAAATTGAAAACATAATTCAATAATTTTCGTGCTGATTTCATTGCAGTAATACAAATATGAATTCACTTGAAACTTGTTTGAATTTGTCAGCGAACAGTGTTAATTCCTTTACACTTTTGCTCTTGGTTATCATCAAAGAAATTCTTTCCTGGAAGAGAAAAATTTACAGAATGAAATATAACTTTTCAAAGCACACAAAACTATAACAATAATAAAGTAAAATGTTGTTAAAAGTTAGATAAATACTTGCAGATTTCAGAGCCAAATGATGTGTAATGCTTGGTTGAAAATGATGTGTTTCTTCCTTTTTGGAGTTAAATTTTAGTATTAAGCCTTTCTTCAAACATAAAAAATACATTAACTTCAATAAGTTTCCACAAAGTGCAGATATGTGAGGGCTAATCACAACATTAAACTCAAATTACGACCATTCAAAGGGCAGTCATTTTTTTATAAATTCTCAATGAATTTTTGTCAATATTCTTAAGAAAATAGATAAAATTTATTAGAAAAAACATAATCACTTACCGGCTTCTTTACAAAACCAAATGGTAGCGTGCTATTAGGTGGAATTTCTATATTTAAAACTCCAAAAACAGTTACCGCTGGCGGTACTACGGCGGGAACAAGTTGAGAAACTGTCTGCTGTAGAATATGGGCTATGTGACACAGGCGCGGTATTAAATATGAGCTATGTGCGCAGAATGCGATCCACATAGCCCATATTTAAATGCAACATTTTGGCTGTTGGCACATGGTTCGTTTTCTATCTCCTGATCTATTTGTTATTATCACGTGGTTCTTATTTCAGAAGGTGGAGAAAAAAAAAAGAAATAAAACTGTATATTTAACTCATTTTCGTAAAAACCGCCACATAGCCCATATTTGATGTGCATCGACGACATGTTATATTCTCTGTGTACTAAAATATTTCACTTGAAAAATACATACTCGTATGTATATGAAGAATGATAAAATTAGACAAGGTAGGAAATTAAACTACATGTTTTGATTGTAAGTATGCAGTTTTTTCATTAATATATATTTTTATTTTGAAAATTCATGTAGAAAATCGGAAGTAAATTAATATAAATTGCAGTCCTAAAGACAGTAAAATATATCAGATGCAATAAGTATACAAACATTACACCGAAGAATGAAACTGTTATGAAGTTTCAACCTAATTCTTTATAAAAAAATCTAATCCAATTCCAACCTTTAGCTCGTCTGCCAGGTTAGTGAATGTCGCCCAATTAATATTGACATGAACATTCTCATCAATGTAAATACTCCTCAATATGTTCACCCCCAAGTACTGATTGGTGTCCACACTGCAGCGTAGGATAAACATGTCTTCAGTCCACTGACAGGCTAAAGACGCCAGGGTAGTTTTATCATCAAACATGTAGTCCACTATAGAACCGACACTAATCTTTGGACACAGAGTTTTGAATAAGCATAGCTGTGCACCTTTAGTGCCAATAGAGCCAGATATTATAATATTATGATAATTGTCAATATATTTTCCCGCTATTGTGAATTTGCTTTTTAAAGATGTTTTTCCCACTTCGCTAACCACTTCTGCGCCAACAGATAACCTTCTGTTTACTGCTTGTAAGTAGTTTGCGGTTATTTCCACAAATGAAACATCTTTATGTGCAATGGACACTGATCCAGTAAACTCCTCGTCAAAATAGTTCAAAATACAATCTAGGCCCCCTCCGCCCTCCGGCAGAAAGTGGGCAAATACAACACACTTCAATGCATCGGTTATGCTCGATTTGAAAGTTAGATTGAAAAATCCAGGGCTACTCGATGTACTAGGGTATATTAAGGGTTCTCTGTTTATGAATCTGTTGTATGATTTATAACTTGTAATTTGATCTGATGTATCCAAATTAATTTTATTATTATATAGTAAGGATTCGCTCATTACTTTGTTAATGTTGAATTTTAACCCTCCAAAATATATAGGATATAGCGCTTTAGTTCTCTGGTTGATGTTTATCAGTAAATTCTGCTCTGTCAGGCCAGATATTTTTTCATAAGTACTAAGCACATTCTTTAAATTAGAACGAGTGCCTGGAAAACTGACATGCTCCCATTTCCACATATTTGTGGCAGTTTGATGCTAGTATACCTCAATACATAGCATCAGTCATTTATAAATAAGAAATAAATAGTAACCACTCTGTCAGTTTAGAGAATGCTTTAAAAAAATTCCAAGATTTTGAATGACTTTTTAAAAAAATAAACAGGTACCTACTTTAAAATAGATGGAATTTATTATTTTAAAAAATTCAAGATTAAAACTAATTACAGCTTAACACGCCTAACTTTGTCGTTGGTGGTGTTGTTAGTGTAGATTTTGTGAATATATTTATTTTTAAAATCTGGATTTTAAAAATAGTTTGTTCATTCATAAGTTCTTCATTTGGCTGCCTGCATTATACGAAGCATTGACACCAAAGAGAGAAACTTTTAAATGTGGATCTATAGGCATATACTTTATCAATTTGTTGTGGATCCCGTTATATCATGAGTTAGATAATTGAACCATGGATGTGGATCCCGTTATCACGGTTTGAGTTTTAAAGTTATTAATACTGCCATCTTATGATAATAATTATTGTAAGTTTAGTTTACGAGATGTAATTATTTTTATTATATAAAATATAGTGATATAAAAACAGTGTAACATAATCTGAACAGCATAAAAACTTCTTCACAACTTGAATTTTGTAGCCTTCAAGCAGGTAGTAATTTTTAAATTAATTAATAGTCATTACAAACTCAATTCAGCACAAACGGCATGTTGGGAATTAAGAAATTATGAAAGAAAACATTTAAAAATACTGAGATGTAGGGTTACCAATCGACTGGATGACCAAACATTATCTCTTATAAATATCTTGGTCACATCCTGAGGGTGACAAATATAAGGTTACCCAACTGGTAATTCAGGGGAAGATTGATATGATACTTGGTAGAATGAAAGCTGCACCTCATGGCTTAGAAACTTACATAATTGTCACTAGTGCAGTTCTGCCGAGTGTGTCGGGCTGCAATCTGCAGGGCTGCAGTCTGCACTGATGATAGCCAACCTCCAGAGGACACCAGAAGAAGAATATATCACACAAATTGAGTTTGCTTCGCTCAAATAATTAACAAATAATTTACCCTAATATATTTTTTTATTAATTAAAATATATAATTTCAGGAAGCATCAAATAGTATTACTACACCTTAAACATGTACTCGTATGCAGAATATTGCTTATCAAAATCTCTGATATAAAAAAATCCATTTATATTTTTGACATTGTAAAAATAACATTTTGGTAAATAATAAAAAATACAACAAGAAAGAAATTAAGAATTTCTTAAATATAAAAATAAACCTATAAATGTTTTATAAAAAAATATATAATATATCTAAAAACTTAACACAATGAATTATATGGCAA
Source organism: Drusus annulatus (assembly GCA_022651775.1). NCBI lineage: Eukaryota > Metazoa > Arthropoda > Insecta > Trichoptera > Limnephilidae > Drusus > Drusus annulatus. The sequence goes on from JAGWCC010000593.1 coordinate 156,692, forward strand.
TCTTTTACTATTAACTAAAACTGTAGTTCTCGATTAGCTGGTATACTTATTGTTGGCAACCCACCACTTGTTGATTGTTGAGAATGTAGTTGTAGTCACTTACTAGCTAATAGTTAGCGTACACAATACACGTCCGGCAAGGCAGGTAAGCCTGAAAAATAAGAAATTTTAATTAATAATTATTAGTTATGTCCCTTTTGCATGTTATTGGGCCACCCCGTGAAAAAGGGTAATTTTTGCAGATTCACAACGAGGCAGAAGAACGTGAAAAAATAGCCCGCAGTCCAAAACCCCACTGTAAAAAAACTAACCTGCTGGCTAGCTCAGAAAAATGTAATACCCGAGTGCTCTAGCAGTGTGCTATGTTCTGCTATGCTGGACGAGTGCTTGAGCGCCCTTGAGGTGATTTTCCCATGAAAACGACGCTATAAAAGTTATCAATTTATTATTTTTATACTCCCGAGCGGGGAAATCCAATGCCTCTGCTTAAATCAGAAATGCGCCCTGTGTCATCGACCTTTTTGAATACATTTTACCAGAGTAACTGTTTTACTGGATGTCAGCAACGTATATTGTGATAAATTAAAATAGACATAACCTTGCTCTGTATTGTTTGCCTTTAATTAAATACATTGATTCATTGGTTATTGTCTAGTGTCATTATATAAATAAATATAGTAGTAATATGAGGGTCACCGTTATACCTACATTAGGCGAAGCCCAAAAAAGTCACCACCAGGCTGATAGATATTCATTTGAACATATTGATAAAGCTACATATGAGTACATATTTATATGATATTATCTTGAGAGATGATTATTGTGATAACTAGTACCCGAATTCACATCGAAAAACCAGGGGCTTACCTTTAGAAGAAAATAATTTATTTTTTAAATATTAAAAATAATAATACATGTAACCTTTAGTTTAGATTAGTATATCATGTTTGAGCTAGAGACAACATTTTTTTGTTTTTTTTTATTGTTGATGTTAAGTTAAGCTTAGTTAAAAGGTATTTGCTGTAAATCTTAGGGTTTATAGCTTCCTTTTTAAATTATAAAAAACTAAGATGTTTTGTCTCTCCCAAATACCACGGTACTCCTCTATAAAAAGTATTTTATGTTTTTTTTTTTCAAAATCAATTTTAATTATTTTTCTTTACAGGAGAGTCCCTTCCCTGATTTTGCAATGCGAATCCGGGTACTAGTGATAACCTTTCTGAACTTCCTATGTTTGATTTGATAATAAGTATAAGATAAATATCTAAGAAAATGTTTAAAGTCGGTTATAGTTTGTAAATAAAGGTCTACTAATAAGAACAGATGTTGCGTATGAACCAGAGTCAAACAGGTCAATTTCCATGTAACTCCACACAGGAGACCTGAGGGTGCCCTCAGGTTCTATATCATCTTTGGAGATGCCGCGTGGAGGGTTGTTTTAAGGAAAGGTAGAGTCTACGGGTGAGCTGTGAAGTAGAAGAATGTGTCGTAAAAACTACCCTTTCTCTTGTGGCAAATGTCAATCGTGAATACATATCGGGCACGAGATACACAAGCGATACTCCCACCTTTACACACGTGCTGAAGGGACCATCCAACTACAATCCTTTCGTCAAGAAAGACGAATCCATCCAATCTAATCGATCGCAAGTTTTGAGGATGGATGATGACGAAAATAAGAGGAAGTATGTGTAATGATGTAATATGTTTCCTTACCTGAATGGAGTCCTTGCGATCAGCCCACGGGATCCCAAGAGAGGAGTGAATGCTGCCATCGACCGTGACACGGTTGAACCCTCCATACTGGGAACTATCAGATGTCAGAACCACCTATTGTTTACAAGTAAACAAGGAAAGAAATAGGGATTAAGTTACTGAAACTTGTGGTTATTACGCACCAGAGATTATATTCAATGAAAGATTTTTTCAAATAAACTTATTATGTGAGGATCGCATATTTTTTAATGTTCTAATGTGTCCATGATTTAACCATTTTCGTTTAAATAAAGTGTAAAAAGAGATTTAAAATAATCATAAATTAAAAAAATATGAACTAGATACAATATCAAAAGTTTGATTTGTGCCAACAAGTATTTTTGTGTCACATGCGTGTAGGCAATGCATTTATTACAGTCAAAGATCCCTCTAATAATTATGACATCCTCTTTAGTTGTACTTAGAGATCCACACTGCCCATTAAATACACAAACCATGAAATATAATCTTTTTAATATTTGAATCATTTACCTTATAATCTCCTGGAGCATCCACCCCTAGCCTGTAGTCTGTGAAGCTCTTGTTGGAGTGGAAGTTGAAGACAAACAGCAGCCCGGCGCGCTCTGCAGCCACCACTTTATCATCTTCGTGCTTTATGGAAACGTATGCCTGAAATAAAGCACAATAATATAACAAATACCTGTCAAGGAACTTAACAGTCATAATGCATTTTGACTTCAAATATTTTGATGACAAATTCAAAACGCAAGCAATATTAATATTCTCAGTAAAAAAGGACAAAGCATTTCTATACTGACAATGTGTTGATATTATTCACAATGGGTGAGTTTGTTAACACCAATTAACAAACTCATCCATTTAAGAGGTATATAAAAGGAACAAGATACGTACAAAAAATATTATTCCGTATTAAAAATGTTCCCGCCACTGAGAGCTCCGTTGGAACCTTTCTTTCTGATACATGCGTCGTTTATGAGAAAAGTTACAGTGAAGCTATCAGCAGAATGCCTTTTGTAATCAGTTCATATTATATTGTTTATTTCATAGTGAATAGGTGCTATTCTTACGGGATTACTGTGCAGCCAACCGTATTTCTCTTCCAAGGCATTCATGTCTCGGTCGAAGTTGTTGAGATACTTGTACTTGAGGCTTTCATCATCCACGAGTCCCCACTGGCGGCGCCCGTAGTGGTACGAGGAGTTGTTCCCCGCTCGGGGGAAGTCCAGCCACTCTGGGTGACCGAATTCATTGCCTGAAGATTAATTAAGTTCAAGTTAATCCAGTACATATTTAAATTTATTTTTCATAGATTTTCTTCACATGGGAAAGGGTTTAAAGATCGCCATTCTCACATGCTGCCTATTGTGCGAGAAACCAGCCTCTAATGAACAACACGGAAGAATCCTTTGGAACTAGTAAGGGCTGAAGGTAGAAATATCTCCTGAACATGGCAACTTTGCGGCATTGCAGTCTAACTGCAGACTACTGGCTCTGGGCAGTTAGAACCCATTAAAATGCTTTGTTGAATGTGATATAACTACATACATATACATGTGCACAGATGTTATTAAGTTCAAAGAATTCCCTACCGATAAAGTTGAGGTAGGCCTCCCCTCCCAAGGCATGGGTGATCATGCGGATCATGCAGTGCAGAGCTAGGCCGCGCTCCACCACTGGGTTGGGCTCACTGTTCACGCTCATGTGCGTGTACATGGCGGCATCCATCAGCCAAAAGGCTATTGTCTTATCACCGACCAAAGCCTAAACACATACAAATAAGATTTTATTCAAATTTTTAATAATCAGAATGTAATAGTATATAAAATGAGTTGAATAAAAACAAAATTTGGAAACATAACAGTAATATTTATGTGATATAATTTAATGAAGACTTTAATGTAGTCTTCTAAAAATTCTAATACATAATAATATTATTATTTACAATCACTTGGTCGAACAAGGTTTTACTGAGCTAATAATAAAAAATATAAAAACAAATAATATTATTATTTATGATTTCTGGTGTGAAAGTCATTCAAACGGCATTTATAATGCATGAATAATTCATATAGTCTTGTTTGTTCTATAGAATCAAGGCGAAATAATCTTGTGTCACAGGACGGACACATTCAGCATGCCATTGAGTAGGTAGTAAGAAAAATAGTTATGTAAATGAAAGATTTAATTAGCAGTATACAATTTACCTGGTCGTGGCTCTCAGCATAAGCGACAGCCCCCTCCATCCATCTCCTGTTTGTTAACGTGTGAACGATGTTACCGATATTCCAGTCTTCATCTTTGTATTCCTTTAATAGTTTGATCCAATTGTCGGGAATAGCCATGGCCAGGCGATAGTCAAATCCTAAACCACCTTCTGATACTGGCCGACAAGACGCTGGCATTCCAGATACATCCTAAAAGTAAATTGAAATAATTTACTAAACTTTAAATCTATTTTAATCTACACCTTTATATTTATGATGTCATTCAAAAGTCCAATAAATAGAAGCATTTAAAGATTTTGCTGCGCAAGAGAAAATATATTGGTATGTAATCTAAAAAGAATATATTTATTTGATGATCACATAAAATCATTTCTCAGATTAACAAATAATGTAATTACTTCAGCAATTGTGACACAGTTATCACTGTTTGTATGAAGTAGTTCATTAGCTAGCATAAGGTAAAGGAGAGCTTCTGTGTCTACATTCAGTCCAAAGTATTCATCATAATGTCCAGAGAATCCCTGAACACCACGGCTGTGGTACAACATAGAGGTGACTCCATCAAATCTGAAATGGTTAGGTTAAGTTAGTTAGTAGTCAAATCATGTATTACACATAAAAACCAATCTGTGTATTTCTGACGGACAACTTCATGAACAACACTGCTTGGAGTAAAACTATTTGGATGTGGCTCTCCTCTATGGGAGAACAGTCGCACAAACGTCACAGCAAAAAGCGTCTAGCGAAATTAATGTCTTCCATTTTCAAAGTCTTCTTTTCAAAGAGTGACCCTTACAATAATTGATAATTGCTATGTGAAAGAAAAACATTTCTAGATAAAGAACTACACTTTGATCTTAGCCAATAGGCAGGGACATAAAATGCATATAGTTTTAAGTAGCATGAAATTATTCATGTCATTAAACTGAATCCGGCTTGATCCTGATGTCAATACTGCCCTACTGAGCACAGAGGGGGTATCTGCAGTTTAGATAAAACTGATATCTGGAATATAAATTTCTAAAATATTTGTTAATTTGCTTTGGCAATTATAGATTATTTTTGGTTGTCACTAATTGATTTTATTAAAAATGATCTGAAATTTCATTGTTCCAGTATTTAAAAAGAAAACCGCTCTCTCAAAATAAACATTTCTTCTAGAAATACTAAGACACTTTAGCAGTATCTACTAAACTATTGATAAATTTAACAGATATTGCAAGGTGAAGGTTGCTTACGAAAGAGTGTTAATTAGTTTCAAAATTTAAATGATTTAAAAAAAAATTAAAACATTATTTATTGAACACAGAATAAGTTAAATGACATAATACATGTGAAGTATCAAATAATAAAAACAAGTTAATAAGATAAGCAATCAGTTAGATTCCACGACAGGCAAGTTTTTCTAAAACTCTATTCTGCTTATCGGTAATAAAACTCTTTCTGAGTTTATTAATATAGAATAATATGACCTTTTTTCTTTGGTAATATCTATTGGTTTTGAATGTGTCATGAGAGAAGAAATATCTAGATTAAAATCATTTAACTTAATTTTTTTCTTATAAGTGAGAGTCAATAAACCTCTTTCTGTAGTGACTTCGACCATGTTATGCAAATAAGGAAGTTGAATTTTTTTGTTTATTTTATGCTATGATGAAATTTTTTTCCAGTCAGTCCTTCCACAAAGAAAGGTGACGAATGAAGCTGCTCCAAACCGTATTTAGCACTGCCATTTTAAAACATAACAAACAATACTAAGGCATTCTGGCAGGTTCTCCAAATACTAAGTGATTTTAGCGGTAAGTGCAGTAGATACCACCGTATTCCATCAGTAAATTGTTCTGGTTTTAAAAAGAAATGTAATACAATTTTTCTCCAAAAAATTAACGCCTACAAAATACAAAAATTAATCGTTGTCTATTAAAATCTCAAAAATACCTACCGAGGTAGATACCCCCTTGTGCTTATTATGGCAGAATATGTAGAATTAACTGAGAAACATCAACTATCACTCACCTAAAGCCATCAAATCCAAATTCTTCTTGATACCATCGCAGGTTTGATAGTAAAAATCGGAGAACCTCAAATCTAAAAGAATAAAACATTATTCAATATTGTAGATTGAGAAATTAGTTAGGAGGTTTCATCTCCACATTATTTAAATATTTCAACAAAGTGTATCAACTGAAAACTTTAACCTCTAGTGTGCCAGAGGTGCCAACAGTCACCGGGCATTCATCATTATATATTCACTAGTTTTTATCCTTTAAAACCTGTTGTTCGCATATTTAAATGAGACGTAATCGCTTGCCAACAAAATAATCAATCCATAGAGATTTTTTGCATTGAGTTAAGTTCGGTACAAGTCGAGTAATAAATATTTGAAGTTTGCTTATGTCAGTGCGGCAGAAAAAATACGATTTTCAAAGTGACATTACTGTTTGTATTTACAGAAAAACCTCATGCAATTTTATTTTAATTGCAATGAGATGAAATGTATTCAGCCACACGAAAATACAATAAAAGTACAGAAAAATATTCACATTTCTTGGTCAAACTTTTTTTTTAAACAAGATATTTGAGAAAAACAATTATGCCGTTTACATACAATTTGAAAAAAAACACATAAGAACATTATTTAAGAAGGTAGCATAATTGACAAAAACATCATTTTGCAAAACACAAGTGAGTTATTACGAAATTACAGTCAGCAAGGTATGACAGAAATTTTACCTTGGAAGAATCCAGCATTCCAGAGGTCAATGAAATAAAGTGATGTAACATTTTTATGTAATATAATGATTATATTGTCCAACTTACTCAGAGTAATTGAATAGCCTCGAATCCCAGAGTGGATGAGTTCCTTTGGGACCATCATGGAAGTAGCAGGAGGTGGTGCCGTCAAACTCATTTAATCCATCCAGAGTATTCTTGCAGGCGTGAGAGTGCACCACATCCAGGAGAACGTACAGACCCATCTTATGGGCTTCATCCACCAGCCTCTTCAGCTCGCAGGGGGTTCCGTAGCGGCTGAATAAGGAATTGAATTACATTAACCTTTCTGTGTAAAACAAGAAAGCTGTGGTGATTGGAAGCATACCTTGTGAAAAACTAAAGGTACCAGATAAGCCGCCGTAGGTGCTTTATGTGCCGACTGCAAAATACTGTTGGTCTAGTTCCTCGGGGCATTGAGGATGGTCCAATGCTCTATAGGGAATCAGCTTGCACAGCCTGTGTGTAAACTGTGCGCCTAAAGTTTATGTTTAGACTTACGAAATTCAGTACTTCGTTTGTGTGAAAGCACTATGAAACAATAAAATGCTTTAATGAAGTATGCATGCATAAACAGACTTCATGCAGCATTCAACCATAAAATAGATTATCTAACCTACTAGCAGCAAAGAAGCTTGTGACCTGATAACCAAATGAAGCATAATATGCATGCTCCATTATTGCCATCAACTGTATAGAGTTGTAACCTGTAAAAGAAAAGTATAATCTCAATATAGCAAATGAATTATTAGATCGATAAGCTGAATGCAGATTGCTTAAATATTATGAATTGTATAAATAACTATTAGCTACCTTGGTTTTTAATTCTTTTCAAAATGTTTTCAGTAAACTCATTGTACGTCCCCACGCGATATTCTGAAGTAGCAATGCCAACATGACATTCATAAATTCTCAGACTTTTGGGACGAGGAACTTTCTTGTGTTTCATTACATAAGGCTGAAAGAAAAACCAGTTAAGTAGTTAGTTTGAAAGTTGACTTACCATCTACGAGGAACAAAATTTCTAGAAATTATTATGGTAAAACAAACAGGGATAGGCTTTCTGTAGAAATGTTTTGAAGATGAAATTTTAGAATTACCTCTGGTGGATTATAAATGTGCTGTTGGAAGACATTTCCGTTATCATGCGTCTTGACATATTGTGCCCAGGGAGATATCCTCGGGAGCTGTCCATTGATGATCAGTTCCACACGGGACAAGTGGTTTAGGGGACAGCTTCCGTCAGGGTTTGCCGGAATAATCACCTCCCATTTGCTAAATTCTAACTTCTTAAAAGGATGGCTGGACCAGTTCCAATTATCTATGGATATATTTAATTAAACAAAACAAAAACTATACAAATAAAACAGTTTTATGTTCTTGTCTCAATTTTCAATATTATTTTTTTACCTGCAAACATGTAGCATATAGTAGCAAAATAATGATGTTTTATTGTAACTTAAATAATATAATATGGTAAATTAGTACTAACTGAATTCTCCACTGAGGCAAACTGAACTGGCACCCGGGGCCCACTCGCGCCAACTAACGGAATTATCAGGGCGTATCTGCATGCCAAACTTCTTGTAGCCGCTGCTAAAGGCAGTCAGCCCCCCTTCGAAGTTGCTGATCTTCTCCCAAATGTCTTTGAAGCATCCATATCTTAAAAACATACAAAAATATACATCGATTTAATTAGGTTATAATTTATATTTATCGATGACTACCATAGCACGTTGGCGGCTTTGTTTCTGGGACCGTGGTCTTGAGTTTCATTCCCAGCGAAATTAAAAATAATTAAATTCTGGTTAAAAAATATAGGCTTAAAAAAAAACATAAGTAATAGGCCTGTGCAATCATCAAATTGTTGTACTTTATGTAGGCACCTCTCGTTTATTAAGTAATCTTATCTTTAAATTAAGTTGATCCTACCATTCCATCCACGTTTTCAGACATCCTTGAAATATTAAACATAAATATATTCTATTTACTGAGATAACCTACCTATCTCAGGTCATTTCCATTCAAACCTGAATTATGACAAGAAAAAAAAATCATGTAGAATTTTAGAAGTTACATTATTTTAATCCATGTTGAAATTATAACATCATTTAATACATTGAGATAAATTTAAATCAAATGCATATTTCGCAGTCTTATTAAAACATGATATGACATACTATTATTCTTATTCATTCATAATAATTGATCCGTTCATGTTTTGAACGAAAACAAAATACCGCCATAGCCCATCTGTGACCTTCAACGTGACATTGGGAAGGTATTTTTTGTTATCAAGAAGAAAAATAAAAACATAACCTGTACGAACCTACGGCGAAATTCTCTTTCGTAGCTTTTTAAATAGCCATCACGTTCTAAAAGTTTGCCTAAATCCGGTACCACAACTGTCATGGGGTCAATCGAAGATTGTGTTCCTCCCATGTTGTTGATTGTAATTTAAAAGCCGACGACAGCACACACACTAGCAAGTGCACACGCAAAGACCGCTTCAAACCTACTAACTAGTAGCGTTGTGACAGTTTTGAAAGAACTGTTTCAAAGAAGTACTTCTTTTGACAGCAGTCCCAACTTCATTCATTTTTCATTGAACAAATACTTCAATTGAAGTTGGTTAAGTTGGTACTTCCGATTGAACAATCTATGGCATCTACTTCGAACTTCAATTTTTCATTCATTCGAAAGACTGAAATATTGCATCATCCACAGTTCAATTGTTCATTCCCTTCTTCCTTCGATTTTAGTTCGAAGAATGAATGAAGCAATGAAGTATCTTTTTAGTTATCCGTTCCCTCGCATGTACCCGTGACAGTTTCTTATGATTTCTGTGCTTGTTTTGTCTATAGGACTATATAATCTCTACCTAAAATTATGGATGGCCGTTCAACGAGAAAGTGAAATATGGGCTTATTTTAAGGAAGTTGGGGTTTACCAGGCCAAATGCAACTTTTGTTCTAAAGTTATATCCATAAAAGGGAGGCAATGCCTGTAATATGAATCGTCATTTGCGCAATATTCACCCTATTGCTAAGCAAACTGTCAAACTGTGTACAGTAAGAAATATTCAAATTGTACTTCAAGCCCTGAAAACGTTCACATCGCTCTTACAGAAACTGAAAATTTCGCAATTACTACATTTGCTTTTTTGCAAATTCTCTGTAAGGCTATGCATACTTATTGTACATCATTCCTTTTAAGGCATGATACCGCCAACAACTAAAACATATGGGCAGCTGTCATCGAGAAACAATAGACGAAAAAAGAAACTAGTAATAGACAATTCATTTAATACACACATAGAAGAAAGAAAGAAGTAGTTTTTCTACACGGTATAATTTTTTGTTATACAATAATAGAGGAGTGGGTTATGTGGTTGGGAGAGCTGTCCCGAATAAAACTATTAAGAAAAAAACGTGACTATTATTTGGTACATTTATCGCTAGCAACCCCCCGACGAGAAATGCTGTGATTAATATGTTACTTCAATTGAAGGGTTCATCATGAAAGGTTCATTTTGAAGAAGTATCAATTCGTGAAGCATTCACAAATCTGTGAAGCTTTTCCCATCGCTACTAACTAGCGTTGTGACAGTTTTGAAAGAACTGTTTCAAAGAAGTACTTCTTTTGACAGCAGTCCCAACTTCATTCATTTTTCATTGAACAAATACTTCAATTGAAGTTGGTTAAGTTGGTACTTCCGATTGAACAATCTATGGCATCTACTTCGAACTTCAATTTTTCATTCATTCGAAAGACTGAAATATTGCATCATCCACAGTTCAATTGTTCATTCCCTTCTTCCTTCGATTTTAGTTCGAAGAATGAATGAAGCAATGAAGTATCTTTTTAGTTATCCGTTCCCTCGCATGCACCCGTGACAGTTTCTTATGATTTCTGTGCTTGTTTTGTCTATAGGACTATATAATCTCTACCTAAAATTATGGATGGCCGTTCAACGAGAAAGTGAAATATGGGCTTATTTTAAGGAAGTTGGGGTTTACCAGGCCAAATGCAACTTTTGTTCTAAAGTTATATCCATAAAGGGAGGCAATGCCTGTAATATGAATCGTCATTTGCGCAATATTCACCCTATTGCTAAGCAAACTGTCAAACTGTGTACAGTAAGAAATATTCAAATTGTACTTCAAGCCCTGAAAAACGTTCACATCGCTCTTACAGAAACTGAAAATTTCGCAATTACTACATTTGCTTTTTGCAAATTCTCTGTAAGGCTATGCATACTTATTGTACATCATTCCTTTTAAGGCATGATACCGCCAACGGCCAACAACTCAAACATATGGGCAGCTGTCATCGAGAAACAATAGACAAGAAACTAGTAATAGACAATTCATTAATACACACATAGAAGAAAGAAAGAAGTAGTTTTTCTACACGGTATAATTTTTGTTATACAATAATGGAGGAGTGGGTTATGTGGTTGGGAGAGCTGTCCCGAATAAAACTATTAAGAAAAAAACGTGACTATTATTTGGTACATTTATCGCTAGCAACCCCCCCCCCCGACGAGAAATGCTGTGATTAATATGTTACTTCAATTGAAGGGTTCATCGTGAAAGGTTCATTTTGAAGAAGTATCAATTCGTGAAGCATTCACAAATCTGTGAAGCTTTTCCCATCGCTACTACTAACAGTAAAATAACGTAACGTAACGCAACCGACAACCGTACTGAAAACCGATGTCGTTACAATTATATGAGAAATGAATGAGTATAAAAAATACATTTTCATTACAAACGTGATATACCTATATTATTTTTTCGTAACTAGATTTGTAACTTGATAAACACTTTAAACCCCATTGTAATCAAAAATGCATTTATTTTACTTGCAGAATTTTCAAAGAAAAAGTTGCATGTTAGAATACTTCAATAGTAGGTAAATTTTAATAATAAATCGTCACATAACACTTTTTACGAGAAAATACTTTTTGCATATAGCAAGGTATACAAATAGTATAATATTTGGCAAGCATGAAAAACATTGGTATTTTCGTTAAATTCGCTAGAAATAAAATTTGCGCACTTTTGTCATCAGTCAGATGTGTTTTTTGGTAAAAATAAAAACACGTATCTATTTTTGCAACAGTCTTAGTTATTTTTTATGTAATAAGATTTATGGGTTCTCTTTTTTTATTAGCTATATTCGAACCACCGTTGGATGATGGCCTCACCAATTTTTTTCCCCTTACCATGGTGAATTTCGGATAAATTATAAATTACACCTCTTGGTGTATGTGACTATCACAACACGAGAATGAAATCTTTACACTTTTGTTCTTTTTTAAAAAATAGATTAATGTTTAGAAACACACACCTCATTCCAATGCCCATGGCAATCGTTTTTTATACTTACAAAACATAATATTTATTAAGACTACAGAAGAATATTTGAGACTTTAAAAACGCCATATATTTTGAGCAGTATTTTTTACAGGATAAATAAATAGTTACCTACACGCAAGGGTGTAGCTATAACATTCAGATTGGGGAGGGGGGGGAGGTTTCAAAAACGAACAAACGAAAACTCACCTCGACTTAAGTCGATGTGAACTGTTTATTCGTTGGCGATTAGCAGTCGGGCTCGGGAACGATTCCAAATTATCGACATTGTCAATAAAATCTTTACCAATGTTTCGTACTAGGGCCAAGTCTGCAATTATTTTTCTCTCGCTTCTTGTGCCTAGGGTCACGGCCCATTTTATGACAGGTCAGGCCACGCCAGGACAGGCCGACGAATGGTGGAAACGGTCTCGTCTGCTGTGGCCTGTGGTCAGGTCCGGCCCTGAGTCAAACGGCGCCTGGCGAAGGTAAAATTTTTGTTCGAACAGAATATTGGTACCAACTCGCATCAAGTATAAAACGAGAGGTGCGGGTTTTTATTCCGTGCTGTCATCGTCCGTCCGATCCGTTGCGAGTCGATACTTCAAAGGCGCGGCGTGACGCGAGCCAGCCTGTCCCGACCTTTTACGGTAGTCTTCCAAGGGAGCGGGGCTTGGGATCGTCCGAAATTTAGTATTTACATCACATTGCTAAAAGAAATATGTGCAAATAATATTATTGTATTTTCCAGGAATATAATCTAGGAGTACTATTTTCATTTTTTCCTACGAAATCTGAGGCCGATAGGGGAGAAGGATGGGGGGGGGGTTGAACCCCGTGAACCCTACCCCTTATACACGCCACTGCCTACACATTAGTGGAGTTCCCGACACCTAATGATAATTAGTAGCTATTATTCACAAAGAATATTCAAATAATTATTTAAAATATAATTAACATGGATAATTTGTTAGTTTTATCAACATTTTTATAATGCTTTTAAATACATATTTGTAAGTATTTCAATCCATCAATATACTATCATGCATCATATAGGTATCATGCTTCAATCTCACTACTATACCATTGACAAATAAACCATGCTGCCCTAATAACAAAAATCAAATTGGTTGGGAGAGTAGAGAGCTTCTTTACTTATTTTACTGAGACTACAGAATTTTAGACTTCTTACATTTTTGTCAAATTTATCAGTACTTTTTTTTAGTATGACAAGTTGAAATCAGAAAAATAATGGAATTTTGTAGTTCACTGTTCTTTATTTTTACCATCAAGTACACATAGTGCTCAGTTTAGAGAAGCTGTCAAGCTTATATTTCACAGAACTTAAAACTACACAAGTCTGTCAAGGTTCAGTTCAGTTAAATTAGGAGTGTCTATTTCAGATTGCACTAAATTTCGTACTGTAGGGTTTCCACTGTTGAGGTTACTCTTCCGAGGTAAGACCTTACGGCGGGTAAGAGGTGACTGCTGAATTCTACTGAAGGCAGAGGTTTGCGCTGTGTAGTTATCTTCTGAGAGGAGTAGAGGGAAGGGTTAATATATTAGGCAAGACATACACTATATTCCGTATGCAAATTGAAATGAGGGAGCGCAGTGCAGCTGACAGTGAGTCAGATCCTAGGAGGTTTTTGGATTCTCTACAAAGTGAAGGTCGGTGTTGATTCCTTGTGCAGGAATCGCCCTGAAACTTGTTGCAGCCTACTTAAGAAGTCAGGGCATGCAGAGATGCTGTTCAATCAGAGGAGTGATATCACCGGTGCAATGTGTGTACGTTGTTGCTCAGTTTGTTACTTTGCAGAGGAAATGGCTTCCACGACGTGAGCCTAGGCCAGTTGGAGTGTCCAGGAGGTGGGGACGTTAGTGCTTGAATGCTATATTTGTCCCATAATTAAAAGCCACATTTTCTGGAGAATGGTGTTTCGTGGGTACAGCAGGGGGCCTTTTATTGGTAAGCATGTCCTTGGCGGAGCTAGTGGTAACGCCCGTTTTATTGCATGTGAAGAGTATTCTGAGGGGGTCTCGATATTTGGAGGTTTAAAGAAAAAACAAAACAAGGGATATGATAAAAACAAATTTTATTATAACTACAATACAATTTTCGTACAAAAAAGTAAGTGAATAATTATAATATTTTGGAAGAGGATTGTTGAAACATATACTAAACATGCATGTAAAGTAACGAAAATAATTACCATTTTACAGATACATTTTGTTTTAAGAGATTTCTCATTTCGCGAAATACATTTTATTTTCTGATATAGAAATTATTTTCTACTGTTTACACCAAAATATTATAAGCAATAATGAATGTTTCTCACTATTTGTCTTGTGTGAATAAATCTGAACCGGTTTTGCGAGCTTTTATGTATGCTTCTTCCGAAGACTGGCTTTCCTCAACAGATGGCTTTAAAGGGTTGCCATTTTCATCTAACTCTCCTAATTTGAAATCGCTCGCAATCTTTTGTGCATACACAGCATTAAACAGGTCTCTTGGTGTAAATTCCGACTGAATAACTTTAGGAGCTCTGTAGGAGACGTAAGGTCTCAGGTCGCAATCCTTCAGGTCAGGCACAATCAACTCGGGAATTAATTCAGGGATATTCACAAAGCGCCCATCAATCTCAAATCCAGTTTTCCTAACGCCTCTTGTATATACTGGCATTTCTGGGTATGGGTTTTGTTGTTGTTGTTTTTTGAAGATATTCGTACCACGTTTGCCATAGAGCATGAATTTTTTAAAATTTCTTTTACCTTCTAGACACTGTGTTCCCGAAAACTCTCTTTTAGGAATATAATTTACGAATTTTAATAACTTTGACATTCTCAAAACGGTACTTTGACAACAATTTTAATTCTTGTGTAAAAAAATTAAAACTGTGTGGTCTATTTATGTAGGACAATTTGTAGTTAAATGTCTAATATGCTTTAATACTGACCAAAATATATATTACGAGCAATACCGAAAAAGTTGGGTTAGTTTTCTGTCAACTTAATAGTTTAAATTATTGCCAGCGAAATTTTAGTATTTTACTTGATTCGATAACTGAGTACCGTCGGGGTTAGTAGTTCATTAAGCGTCAAAATTACTGAAACTATATTTTTAATTTACTTGACGACTATCAGAATTTATGAAATCCGTCAATAGTAGTTAAAGAAATTAGTTTTCATGAAATTATAAGAAATAAACGGTTTTCTTATGGAAGCTCCTAATAGGAGGTTTACGGTACAAAATAAAAATAAATGACAAGAGTAGTAGTTACTTTTATACATGTCAGACCTTACCGTGAGACTATCGATGACAGATAGATATTTTCTATGGTATTTCGCTTGAAAAAAAATATTGTTCAAAGTGTTCAAACTGGTTCAAACTTCAAACTTATAAATAAATAAATATTGGTATTAAAAATGATAGAAGATGTTTATGTACCTTATGATTGGTCAGAATTTCCTATGAATCTATCACAATTTGGCAAATGCAGAGTAATTGGTTTTCTGTGTTTAGATAAGAACAAATATCTTTTGAAAAGTGTAAGTTAATTTCGATAAATAAACACAATAAATCTACATTTTAATTTTACAAAATTATAATTTTATACTTGCTCGGATGTTTTCCACACTCTGGCACGAGACAATATAGTTGTCTAAATAAATGGTATGTAAATTTGTAGAAATCCACAGCACTCGTTTGTGACATAAAAAATCAATTGGATTTTCATTATTATAATTAACCATATTAGGTTAGTATAAAAAGATAGTCCAGCTTTTAACCATTGCTTATAGCACCATTAAAATAATGTTTTTTGTGCTCTTTACACTTTTTGACTCCGGATAGCATAATGAAAGCTATTTGAATAGGAATATCCAAACACGCAGACTGCTGCGCCCAATTCTGTATTCACGGCTGAGGGAAAAGTAGAACACCTTATTATTTCTTTCTAGCTGAACAATAAATCAAAGTGTGAAATATTAGTTAACATGGACAACGTATCTAATATACCTGCTGCTCCAGTCCCACAACCTGTGCAGATATTTGGCCAATTGTCTTACACTCACAAAGTAAGTATGTATATACAGTTTAATTCACACATTAGGTTTCCACATAAGATGTTATGTTTTTCGAGTCCCCTGAAAAACTTCATAAGAGAGTTTTACTGTATTATCAACTTGTTTTTGTAGAAAATTATTCAGTGCAGTATCGACCATTCAGTTGTTTGATTCAGTTATTTCCTAATGTTTTATTATTATTTATTAACTAGTTTCATAGTTGAATGCTTAAAAAAAAAATTTTTTTCAGAAGAATTCAGATGTCTCTTGTGATTGGAGTACGAATGAAGGTATTATTGTTTTTTTTTTGTAATATGAACTGCATTAGACAATGACAGAACTAAATTTGAAAATATTGATTAACAATGTTTCAAAAATATGTTTTCATTTCCTTTATATAAAAAATATTAAATACGTTTTTGTTTTCTTTTTATGTTTTTCGAGTCCCTTGAAAAATTTGAAAATATGTTAAATTTTCACATTAGACAGCAGCAATCTAATTTTACTGATTTAATTTTTTTTTTTCAGATTTCAAAACCATTTACACGAAATACTGGACAATTAATTTGAGAGCCAAATTTATTCAGTTGGTGCAACCATCTTTAGTCCACCATATGAATGATATCATCTCTGAAATAAACTCAACCCAGTTTGGTTGAAGATTATGGCCTTCATAGTGGTGATATTCCTATCATTCAGTTTGTGCTAATACTAATATTTAAGACAAGGTTCCGGGTCCTACTAATCACAGGATTTGCCAATAACTCTTTTTGTTGTAATGTTATATTGTAAAGAAAACTAACAAAAGAAATCTTATTATTTATAAATATTTATTTTAATGAACTAAGAAGTATGAAAGCTAAACTATGTTTTCCATGATAATAATTATTGCCATTTATTTTTTAACCAATTTTACAACTGCTGAACAGCTATAGTGGCATTTTATAATGTTCATCAAACTTCACAACACACCCAGTCCTGGCAGGGCCCATATTTGTATATTAAATGAAAAATTCATGTTAATATATTTTTGCGCTGCATGGAAATGACCCGACTCAAAGCCAGCAAGTGTAGACCACCATTCTTCTTTATTCAAGATTTTAAGCAAAGCGAGGTGGGCAGGCATATGCATGTATGTTATTTATTGTTGAAAGTAAAAGACATTTTTAAAAACATATAATAAAATAAACATTTAATAAAAATAAAACACATTATGTATATACATAAGATTGCAAATGTTTAAAACAAAATAGAGAGACTCGTAAAAGAGCAAATGAAGTGTATAAAACTCATATAATTCTCAGGAAATTATAATGGATGAGCAACATGAAACAACCTCATCTCTATTATAATACCATTGGGCTCTGTCATTATACTGACCTTTCCTAGCAATTATTATACAAAATAGATAATATCTGAATTAAATATTGTAAAAATAAATTAATCGATTCACATAGTTTCTCCAAATACATGATAATAAGCTAATGTTACAGACAATATACAACCGGTTCACAATATGTAATACATAACTGAATAACTTCTTAAGATAGACACAAATCAAGTATTGTGCCACTTTGAAGGCAAGTAACCATTCAATTGCTATAAGTAAATTACTCTCTACATTTTTTCAGTGTAATTAAATATTAGAGATTAATTTACTTCACAATGTTCATTCACATTTGATGTTGCTAGTTATAAATTTTCTTTCATATACAATATTTTAAGATTATAATAAAAATTTACCTACTTTATATAACGGGATCAGACATTAAAAGTACCTACTTACGTATTCAAATCAATTATTGGTCTTTTATGCATTTCTACATTTTTTTACAATATCATGTATAGTTTTTAATTTACTTATATGTAAAGAGTTAAGAGCAAATGATTGGAACAGTAGAACAATTTCATTGAAACTTAACAAAATTCGAAAGAAAAGACATCAATATATGAGCACATTATTTTTAATAATCAATCTATTTTCAATAAAAAAAATAAGAGTATAACCTTTTTAAAAGTATTTTTTGACTATGAAATTTATCATTAAAAAAAAGCTGTAAAATTCAAGCCCTAATATTTCTTCAATTTTCCGTTTCTCTAGCTAAAAAGCTACATTTGTTTCTAAACATTCCCCACAAAGCTTAAATTTTAATTTCTAGTTACTGTCTCCGAAGAGTACTTGATGTAAGAACCTGCAAACCAACCCACAAACTCTTTCCTTTAGGAATGTCTCAAAAGCACCATAGAAGTATCAAAACTGCACACAATCTTATTCAAGACTATTGAACCAAAAATATAGGAAAATGAATATGCACATAAAATACAAACAATTTTGATATTTATTATTATTGATTAAAATCTACCCACTCCATTACCATATTATGTGCATTGTGATTTCTAATCAATACAATAAGTGGATATGTGTCCAAACTAAAAACTCATAACATTGGCACAAAGTCTTAAAAGTTACAAATATGTTTTACGCATTAGAAAAGTCAATAGTTGAAAGCACACATTGTGGTTGTAGAAAGTCAGGTTTGCGTTGCATCCGCATTGTCCGAACTTTTGACTTGAACAAGTAGCCAATCACGAAACTGCCTTATTGATACATGTTTAATTCAAGTAATTTGTCCAGAATTTTGAAACTATGGCAATCACAAATCAACTGTATTTTGCTTGAATTTATTCTCTCTAGGCGATGGTTCAAGATGGTGGAGAATACTTTCAAATGTTTTAAAAATAAAAACAATTTTTAATTGGTAGTTACACTGTATTTCAATATAAACTATTATAATATCATTTCCCTGCAAGAACTAGCAAACATAACCCACTCAGATTGTAACTGTGCATTTCAAGTTTATATAATATTTATGTACAAACGTTCAATGCATATTTCACACAATATTATGTAATTCATTTTGTTCTGAGACATTTTATTTAAAATCCACTGAGAGAGATCAATGATAAATGTGATTATGCCAACATTAAATGATTTTATGTATGTATAGCTTTTAATATTGTCAGTTCACTTTATGCACAAATAGTTTCACCGTATATGTTTGCTTATATTTATAAAATAAGAGAATTTTTTTTTTTTTCAAAATATAATTTTGTATATTGAATATACAGATCCCAGAATGTCGACTCCGTATTGCTTTGTAACATAATTTTTTTAACCTTATTTTGCCATAAATGAATATTGGAATTTAAAAAAAACGTACATTAATATGGCAGCGTAGCATATTTTGTGCCCTTTACGAGAGGGGGTAGATAAGTTTACAGAGTAAAGGTGACGTAAATGACCTGCGTCCAAATTAAATACACTTTTTCAATAAACTACCGCATTAAAGAGTAAGATTTTTAACGGGTTCTGTCGTTATGTAATAATCAGCACATTATTCTGCAATCGAGAATGCATCTGAATTGCGAGCTGCCATATAGTTCCTCAGTGCACAGCAGAAGAACCATCT
The DNA here is from genome assembly GCA_022651775.1 of Drusus annulatus. Classification (NCBI taxonomy): domain Eukaryota; kingdom Metazoa; phylum Arthropoda; class Insecta; order Trichoptera; family Limnephilidae; genus Drusus; species Drusus annulatus. Next base: position 176,321 of record JAGWCC010000593.1, read on the forward strand.
ACGGGGAATGTGAGAGAAAAGAAGACTATCGCTATCCTGGAAGGCCTATTGACTTGATTATAAAGAATAGGGTTTTAACATAACTGAAGTACTACAATTAAGCCATTCAAAAGAAGCACTCTAAGCAAAACTGAGAAGCAGTTGCTGCTGCGACTTTATACGGGTTTCAAGAATATTACCACACAGACCTGGGCCTAAAACAACATTAATGATGTACTCTCTCAATCCCCTCTTCCGTAAACTTATCTACCTTCGTCATAACTATGAATCATACTTTGGATAAACTACAAATATTTCATCTTTATAATAAAACACTTAAAAAACCTACCAGAATAGTATGAATGATATTTCTTATCAATGTTTTACAATATGTTATACTTTAGGACTGCCAACTGAATCTAGATCAATATTACTTCTATCCTAATCAAAGTATTATGTAAGGAATGTTATATGTCGGGGGCGATGATAATCAGCTAGCAGTCGTATATTAGCTAGCCTATGAAACTACCGTAGCCAGTGTGAACACCGTGGGCTGGCTGACACAGTGATCAGCTCTTATTGAGTCATGTCATTGTGCGGTGGTTCCAGCTCGTCCAAGGTGTCGTTGGAACTGGAGTGTGTGAGGTCACTGAGCTCGTCCAGGTGCTTCTGCTTCTTCCTCACGTTCCAGTGCAGGCACTCTGCTAGGGAGTCGAACCAATCTGATATTTGATCTTGCGCGCAGATTGAAGGTACAGGATACACTGACGTCGTCACACGCAAACTATTAAAACATTTTTTATGATTAGTGTTTGGAAATAAAAAATATATCATAATGTATAATATTCATAATAATCTATATGAATTCATAGTGCTGTCGCATTCTTCCAGCGATGCCAACCACTTTGACTTAAGACAATATTTTTTCACAATGTGATGCACACTAATTTGAAACGTATTTAAAGTAGCGTAAAGATAATTTTGTATACTGATATAAATGTTAAATTAAGATACAGAAACAATGCAGTAAAAACATCTAGCTATTTATCATTGTGTAATTTTTGACGCACATTGATGTTGATTTGCTTTGCCTTGCTATTAATTTTTTTTAACAATACACACATTATTATCACTTTACAAATTTAACAGAACAAAACATTTACACTCTAAATATATAATACTGTTGCCCTCTTGAGATATTGGTGAATAACTGTATAAGGAGGTAATTAAATCAATTTAAAAAAATTGAATCTGGTTAGTATGTAATTATTTTCCAAGGGGAAACCTGCCAAACACGTACTTATTATTACAATTAAACAATAAGCTATTTTTTATGAGTTGAAAAGAAAATTGGATAGAAATCCCCATATAGGCTTTTTTGGTACATCGTTTTTTAGGCGGTAAAAAAGATTTTTCAAAATTTTGGTGTTTAAATTTGGATTTTGACAAAGGGTACCAAATTTTTTACTTGCGCCAGGCGCCGTTTGGCTTAGGGCTGGGCCTGTTGAGATTATTGCTAAAATTAAAAAACAACAACAACATTACCCCAATAAAAGTGTTATGTGTGAATCGTGTAATTAAAGTAAACATGCATGTAATGTTTGCAATAGGCAAAATACGGTTCAAGCTTTAAAACATTAATTAATCACAAACCACTTTAACAAGCCCTTAGCATGCTACTGCAAGTTAATATATATATGTATTACTTGTTATGAATATATGAATACATACTTGCAAGGAAATCTTTCTTATGATATTTTGTTTAGTACAAATGAATTAGGTAATTAGGTACTATTATTTAATGAGAAACCAAGAGCATTTTCATCCAACTGTTATTGTTTTTGCTTGGCAAATGGTGCTGGAATAGATCAGCACTATTTCTGTGTTAAAGTAACATCTGGTATGTGCATTTCCTGAACCGTTACCACTTGGAGCTAGCGCGAAGCGTATGAAGGTATGGATGGGGTGGAAAGAAGAGAATACAGATGGACTGTTAGGTAATATCTACCTATCACCCGGCCCGAGGGACTGTTGGTAGCGGCCGTCGAAGGAGACGCAGGCTGTGCTGCGAGCCTCCACTGCCGGCATTATCTGCAAACAGTACTTTCAGTATTTCCCGCTACTGCATTTTTTATACTAATTGCCGACAAAATCAATATGGCATTTAGCCGTCTGCAACAAATGCCACTGTATATTCCTGTTGAATGTGAAAATTCACTTCTAACACCCAATTAATGTATGCTATATTTGTAATCAAAGGAATATACTAAGGTTTTTTAAACTCCCATCACATTTAATGATCATCAAATCAACAAACAGCGCCATTCTGAAATTTGCACATTAAACGATCCCCATTATATGCCTATTCTCAGCCCAATTTAGCTTTTGATTAAATTGTGATCATCTGATGAGCATGACGGCATAACAATTTAACAGGGACCATTAAAATATTGAAAATTCAATATGGCGTTGATTGTCGCTTTGATGGTCATCAAATGTGATGGAGTTTGAAACAGTCCAACCCTAGTTAACTTTTTGTTACCATTCTAGCAGAAAAAGTTAACTTGAAGCCAGAATAGGAATGAGGGTGAAATGGTGTAGATATTTGTAATGTGGTGAGAATGTATGATTACAAGTGAAAACAAATTACTTATTATTATGTGGAGAAAACAAAACAAAGCTATATACAATTATTTACACAATATAGATGGTATTTTCGGCTACATGCTCCAAGCAACTACTCAACAGAGCATTGAACAAAAAGTCAAGCAGCTGTTTTCTAATGGGTCAGTACCTATCTCCGTGGAAAAGTTCTTGCCGATTTCTGCCGTCAAATGAAACCCACGAGGTGTTCCGTGCATCGGGTGACAGTGAAATCTAGAAAAAAAGGATCAGCCAAACTAAAAAAGACCATCGTACAATATAAAGATAGCGATCACAGATCAGATCAGATATTTCTGGAATAAAGAGTGGGAAAAAGACATAATAATTGAATATGACCAGCTGTGAGTTAAGCAAAAGTTTTTTTTGAAATATCTTCTTGTGTTAGGGGAATGGTGAAAACTTTTACACTTTGAATAACAAATTGATTATTTACTCTGGTTGGAATCTCTCCAAAAAGTCTACATATTTATATATTATCATAGGGATAAAGTTAATTCACAGTTTAGGTATACAAGTTTTGCTCCTTTGCATCCATATAGTATCTTCTCATGCGCCCATGTCTACTAAACTGATAGATAACCATTTCTAGTAGTTGCGTATAGTTCGGGAACGTTCCTTCCTTCCACATCAGGCATGGGGAACCCTTTGGGTAGCTTAGACCATTTGACAATCTATTTAGACGAGGTGACATTACACAAAAACGGCGCAATCAAAATTAGTACTATTGTCAGTCCACAGTTTAGAGAATTTCCTGGATAGCACAGTGTATACCTTCAGCTCCACGCCCGCTGGCACCACGATGGGTCGGAAAGACAGCGAGTGTGGGCAGATGGGCGTGACCATAATGGCCGGCACGGAGGGGTGAATCATGGAGGCCCCGGCCGCTACCGCGTACGCTGTGCTGCCTGTGGGCGTCGATACAATGAGACCTGAAAAACAAATTACATAATCAGAAGATGAAATTTGAAATAAGCCACATCACATTCTTAAAGCAAGTCTATAGAATTCTAAATGATGAAAATTTAAAATCACTATTTCATGTTTTTTTTAGACCAATCTGTTACACCTGTGTTGAATTTTACATATTTATTATAGAATAAAATTCATATTTCTAATAAAAACTGGCTTAATCCGGATTTCTTTCCTTTTATAGTGTAACCAGATTTACTACCCGATTTTGACAGATTTGAGTGGAAAAATATGGAACAGACTATATGGCGTCTTTTTGACAGTTGGATAAATATTTCAAAGGTACATCGATAAAGGTAAATGACGCTGTGAGATAAAAAATTTTGGCATTAGCCTAGACACTGAACAGACAGAAAAAGCTGTGCAAATTCAATGATGCACAGCTCATTTTAGTCGGACACAAACAGATGATCTGCTTTATAGTCTCTTGTATAAAGATACACCATACCTTCAAAGGAAGGTTTTGCATGCCATTCCTATTAATAATAATATTTGTATAGCGCCGTTTTTGTGCAAAATCACCTCGAGGGTAAATGGTAAATCTGGAAAAATAACAGAAAATCAGGCCTATAAATGTAGTTAACAGGTATTTTAATCTTTGGAGCGTTGTGACATTTAATCAAGATACATAGGTAATTGTCATTGTAGCGACAACTGATATGGTTATATTGAATATCCTGCTTACCATCCCCCTGCACGCTGGTGATGTGTTTCCCGTCGAGGAAGAGATCTATGTTGGAAAGATAGGGAGAGGGGCGGCGGTCGATGACCACCTCATTGAGCACCAGAAGGGTGGAGGGCGGGGGAGTGGGGTGGGTGGAGAGGGGGCGGGGGCCAGAATGGGGGCTGGCTGAGCCTTCCCCCCCATCCTCTTCGCCCTTCCTGCTCTCCTTGCGGATTATCACACAGCGCAGGCGAGAGCGGAGGGTAAGAGCTGCGTCACCTGAAATGTACTTTATTTATTAATATGAGTTTGAAATTTCTTACAAAAGAATTAATGTTTTAATGATATAACCTATCTTCGACTGAGTTAATGCATTTTTGCTTTGTCATGTTGAAGTTTATAAATAAGCAATCAATTGATAGAATCGAAACAAAGACAAATGGCATTTAAAAGTAAAAAAAATAAGAGAAAAGCTAAATGGCTGCACCAAGGCTTTTTGATGTATGTTATTACTTGACCACATTCACAATGAGAGCTGGCATTAGTTTTTTCTAAAAGCGCACTGTCAGTTTGAGTGTGTAAGGTGTTTACGATTTTATCATTGATTTTCGAGCAGGTGAAGATATATATATATTTATTTCCTTTAAAACAATGCTAATACTGAAATATCGCCATTCGATCAAAGACGAAATTTGAGAAATGATAATTGTTAAAGATACATACTTAGGACTGTGGCTGACTTCAGTCTGTAATGCCTTTAGTAGCCAGCTAACCAAAAAATCGCTTAAAAACATTGCTGGACTACTCCTGTCAGGTTCCATCCAAAATCAGGTTTGCACTAAAAACCTCCGATGAACAGGGCTATGAGATCCGTTTACATACACACAGTATAATACATTTCCAAAGTAATAGTTTAACAATTCAATAATAATTACCTTCTAAAACATTGGTGACCTGTTCCTGGAAGTTCTCAAACTCAAATGGGGTGAGAAACCCAAGGGATCCAAGGTGGAAGGCCATCACAGGCGGCACCGATTGCTGAACAAACAGAATTAAAAATATCAGTACTGAAAGTTTGTAAGCAGTATTGTTTTTTAACCTTTATTTTTTCGATTTATTTAAAGATATAAATTCTGCTTTATTTATGTGTGACTAAGGTATTTCCCTAACTAGGTCTACTACCTGTTCTTTATTATTCAAAAATCTAGTTTCTATTGAGGCCATAAAACATGTTGAGATGAAAATGCTATAATAGTGCCAGAATTAGTAATTCATAGCAGCTAAGCTGTGCAAAGTACAAAAATGTGCTGATACTGGTTTAATTTCTGTGCATAAATCATTGTGACTGAGCTGATTATTTAAATGAGATTATTATTGTTATTTATGTCCGGAGTATGTGGGACTATGAAATGCTTACTAAACTAAACTAACCACTGAATATTATGAGGTGAAGAAAACAGGGGAGAGGGAAGAAGAAAATATTCTGAATGGTGATTTTTATAATGTGAGTATTTTATTAATTACTATTCACTTAAGTTCTGTATGTGAAAAACCTATTAACATTTTAATTTGCACTTTCTCTAGTTTTGAACCTACATCCTCTTGACTCCGAATCAAAGCTTTTAGTGCTGTAGTGTCATAGTTGTCAAATACATATTTGATACTATTTAATATTTTTGGTATATAAAGGTATTTCGATTATTGCTAATACTGTTTTAAAAAAAAGGCAATATGGGTAACAACAGTGAACCAAATACAGTTTATACGATGTATACATATTTGAGAACTATTCATTATTGAATAATACATTGTGAATTAATATTAACAGATATGTTAAAAATGTGTTGTCATATTTCACTGCCTGCTGACACTATGCGTAAAATGAAGGGGGTATAATAAGATTCCACAAATGAAACAAAACAAAGAGTATTATGAGAATCTGCAATACACCATTAATACTTCATGTTGGGAGTCAAAACACTCCCAACCTCCTTTATAAGAAAAGGCTCCTCTCTGCAGGGTCTGAAAACAACCTGGTCGGCAAAATCACCAGGCTGCAAATTCCAAGTGAATACTTTTGTCAGATTCCATACAAAATCAGGATGCCAATAATTGCATTGTATTATAAGACTTCTGTTGGAACATAGCATCAAATGTCCCACATCATGGGTTGATCGGCCATCTCAATTGGCTCGACGGGGATAAAAATCATTAGTAAAGTACTTTGGACAGCATACCTGAAATAAAAGGCTAGCATACAGCAAAGTGCCATCGCCGCCCAAGCAGATGATGAAGTCGATCTTGTCGGTGAGGTCGTCCTTTCCGTCTCTGAATGTCATCAACCGATCTTTTATCTGAGTGAAGTCGATGTACGGTTGTAGTTGGCTGTCGTCCATTACGGACGATTCCACAAACACCACCATGTTTTTTTCCTGGAATTAAAAAATCTGTCATGTAAACTTCATATCTCAAAATTTAACATCATTTAAACTCTTTCCAAGACAAAAGCTGTTTAGCTAATATAATATTTAACCAAAATGTGCAAAATGCTTCACTTGGTTTTTGTACGGGATACTCGAGCCCGTGACATCGACTATAAGACAGCCGCCGGCTTCCTCTTCATAACCTTCAGCATGGTAAGGTTCGTAAAACAGCGACCGTAAGAAGGTTAGCGGACAACTGACTTGCTGGGCGAGTTGCATCCCTTGGGATAGAAATGTACAGTACCTACACATGTTAATGGGGGTAGTTATTCTTATCTACAGGAATACATGGGAATGCTAGAGGAACAAAGGATACGTTATGGAACTTAATATTATTTTTATTAAGTCCCATGGTCGTGGGAATAATTAAGCCTTCTAAAAGATAAAGGATACGTCGTGTACCTAGAGTTTAGAGGTGATTTTATATTAAAAATAAAATCTCTATAGGAATGCATGTGGAAGCAATTAACAAATAACAATATCTAAAGATGCATCAAGGCAGATTTAATGTGATTTTACATAAACATTTAACTCTATTACTCATTAATTTTATTTTAGGTATAAGTTCCTGCTGTTTGATACAGTTATTAAAGCATCTTCTAAAAAAACTTTGATCATGTTCTTAAAGAATATTTTAGGTAAAACTACTTTTCATTACACAACACACCTACGGACCATTTTCACTTATGAGTTTTACATATTTTAGCACTGAACTAATGTTCACATATTATATTTATTAGTGATTGACATAAAAGTCCAAACTACCCATAGCTAGAGAGACTATGGCACCCCCAACATAGTGAAATTTTAAATTTTTATAGTTTTAAATTTTATTTCCCTCATTGTGAGGAACGGAAATATTGGAAGAACCTGGCTTTTCAGATCTAATCACTGAAAATCAAAAACCAATGATAAACCCATTTCAAGAAATGCTCCAATTTTGAATGGTAACTTTCATCAGGACAATATTGAAAGTATCTACCACTCTGAACAATGTGTATGTGAAATAATAAATATATTTTTAAATTGAACTTGTAACTTTAAGACTTAAGTCAAGTGCGTTTACCAGATTTACTCCTAGGGAGTCTAGAAATAGGAAGAGTATAAAGTATAAAGTATGGTAATAAAAATAAATAATACAAAAAGATAAGTTATGATAGTAATACAATTAATTCAGTCAGAGCAAAAACAACAAAAATACCCCTTTATTTTATGACAGTAATATAATTACTAGGTAATGTATAAAAAGATGGTTCAGAGATCACTATGTAGTCATAGACAATAATTTTCCACTTTTGTGGCATTTAGGAAACCTTTCAATTTTTAACAGGAATACGTACTAAATTAGTTTTTTTTATTTTTAAATACTTAGATTTTTTTGTGTTATGTTTATTATTATTATGTTGTGCTAACAGTTCTTTGAAGTCAGGCACATTATTATCCTATGCCTTGGATATCATCAGATTCCTGGCTCACTTGAGATTTAAAAAATATACAAGACTAGTCCAAAAATCATGTTAGTTAAATAAAACACACATTAGGTGATAGCAATAGAGAGCATAGAACTGCAACGTTACTTACATAGCAAAAATACAAAAAATAAAATACTGTAAGAACAATAATTTTTAATATACTTTAAGTCCCAGATAGTATTGAGGGGGGATGGTGAACCTACCTATGTACATCTTCAAGTGTTTTGTAAATAATTAAATGTATTTTTACACTCGGTTTATTATAAAAATAAACAAAAGGGATTAGAAACATATTATGTTTTTTTTTAATTTACAAGTCTGAGGTTTTATTCCTGATGCCAATTTACTAATTCGAAGTTTAAGACTTTTAATCCTACACATACTGCTATCCAATCTTGACGGTAAAAATAGAGAAATAATAAAGATAAATCCACTGCACACAGAAGCAGATGACTAAAAGTGCAGTCTAGTGTCTAATATGTCCTCACCTGAATGAGCCAGTGCACGAGCTGCACAAAGGGCGCCAACACGGCCTCGTCGCGCACCTTCTTTATCACCAGCACTGTCAGGGGCGGCTTGTACCACGTCAGCCGTTGGGATGCCGGGTCCTGGATTTGCCTGCAATTAGATACAATATATTACGTTGACGGATATTAAAAGAATTAATAAAATAACATCAGTTATAATGATTTTCTCCCACAGCAGTTGTGCCCATTTGACGCAAAGGTGGGGCCAAAAAGACATGACGATATGTGATTATGGTGCGGTGTGGACTACCGAACACATAGTCGACAAATGTCTGCTTTATGCTTTCTGCATATGCTAACCAATGAGGTCCACGGGGCAATGCCTGGGATCTTAAACTGTCTAACAACCCGGCCTAACGAAAAATGATGTTCATTAGTTTATTTTATATATTATTGCTAATCATTATTATTTTATGGGATGTGTGGGATTACACCAACCTTCCCACAATCCGGAATAAAGAATATTATTATTATTATAAATTTATGACTTTACCCTAACCATATAAAAGACAAAGAATAAATAATTACAGAATTTGAATAATATTCAACATGCCCATGCAGGACACCTCTAAACCAATCTATATGCTATTGCTGGAAATGGTTCATATTTTTAGTAAACATATCAGAATAGGAGATAAAAAAAGATAATCATTACCTAACCTAACCCAACCTTTCAATATTTTTTCTAACCTAACATTATCTTTTCTGCATTCTAAAATTCTTAAATATTGGGGATGAAATATGATCAGCAGTATTAGGTATTAATGAATTGCTTGAAACAGACTTGTGACAGTTGTAGAAAGTAAGTGCTAGAATGGAAAAACACAGATTTTCACACATTCATTGAATATTTTATACAAGTGTCAATACAAATAAGTATGGATGTTTCTGAAAATAAATATATTTGATCAAAGTCTAACTTAACATTATCATATCATAATAATCTATCACTCTTCATACATATTATTAATTTGATGCATACCACCAAAAGGTTCAGGGGATAATTAGTCCTTGCGTACACTTATCAAATTCATCTTGATTCTGTTATCTAATCTTTCTGACAGTACAAACTCCCGTGAACAGCTCCCGGGTCCTGCATAGTATCACCATCATTATTCTAAAACATTGAATGACTTCAGAGGTTTCTAAAACTAACTGTTCCTCCGCAGAGGTTGACAGAGAGGATAGACTGGCACACAATGCTGTCTTAGCACACACGTCTTGCTTCATTTACATTCATAAATCGTCTCATACATACTTTCCTATTATTCTGAATCTTGATATGACTTGAATAAATAGATACTAGGGGTAAGTACTCACATGACCATGGCCGAATTTTTCATAATCCTCCCACATGGTCCAAACTGCTGGATCGGCGACGGGGCATTCAAGGAACGAGTTCTCCTGCAACAAGCAAAACAATACCAATGAGCACAAACAATCAACTCATAATTTATACTTTTTTTTATTTATCACATCTATATAACCGTGAAGCGTGAGTTTGTAAAAAAATGAAACCCTGACAAATTTTTTATCTGTTTATTCCATATTCAATGATCAATTGGCGGAAAGCATAGTGTACAATTTTAAATTGAGTATATTTCTAAATTATTAAGGCAATGTGTGTTCCATTTAAGATATGCATCAAACATAACGGTTTTTTGTGTTGTTTTATATTTAAATTGAGATCTTTCTACTTTTCCCACATGTAGGTAACCGTAAAGGTCTTTGCTTCGACCATCAGACAACATCGAAAATAAATCAACCAACTTGTTAATCTATCTTAGCATCAAGCACTACAGTTTGCGTAATCAAAAAGATGAATCAAAAAATAAAAAAAGATTTTACTGTTAGGATTTTAAATTTAATTCTTATAACAATGCATAATACTATTGTACAATTGCCCTGAAATAAGAAAGTGGCACGTAATAATTGCGCTGGTCGCTGATAAGGTAGAAATTGCTTCGTCACGTCAATAACCTATCTTTAACTACAGATTTTTTTTTTGCGGTCAGAATTTTAAGGTTTATTTGTCACACTACACTATAAAATAAATAGTAAAAAAAAAAGCTGTTAAAGCGAATGAAAAAAAACTCGGTTTAAAATTTAGACCAGGATGTGCCCAACTCCCAATATTTTATAAGTGAAGAGTTGACAAATCACAATATTCTTGATTTTGAAGTTCTCGAAAAAATATAATTTTTAATATCGAGTTTGATGCAGTCTACGCAACTATGGTGGACGAAAAGTGTTTAGACAAGAAAAAAACCAAGCAACGACATCATCTTCGAAAATAAAAATATTCTACTAATGATTATTACCAAAACGTGTTTCCACAATTTATAGCGCGATTTTAATGGAGGCGTCTAAGCAAAAACCACGAATCCATTATCGCAACGTAAAACTACTCAATGCAGCATAATAAGAAATTGTTAGGAAATACATATACATACCCCCTCCGGTATGCCGTACTTGAACAAAACTAATGAAAATACAAGGAAACAATATATAAGCTACCTGCGGCGCAGACATTCATAGATAATCGCATCATCATTTTAGACAAGTACCTAATTGCTTTTTGACGATATGTAACTAAAATTTGTCAAGGTTAAAGTGCAGATCCTACAAAGTGGATATTTATGCAATGAGTATCTATCTACCCACAATTTACTGTCTGTTTTGTAAAAGTTACAGTTTAGGTTCATGCCCGTGTCATGATAGTCGTAAATTTAATATCGTTGCTGGAAAGACAAAAGGGCTGAAGCGCTATTTTGGGAAGTTTACACCAGAGCACTTTAAAGTTTTTTTGCTCTAACAATAAAATTCATAAGCCTTCATTACCTGTTTAAACTTTGAAAATAAGTTAACTCAAAGCTCTCACTGAGTTACCTGAAGCGACAAAAAGCTAAGAAAAGTCCCAAACTTGTGTCGCTTGTGTCAAGCCTTCTCCCAAATGATAAATATATTTTAGATGGCTGAAGGACCACAAAAGTCTTCAGAATCAAACGAGTCAGAGCATTCGATATGGATTTTAAAAAAAAACAAAACTGCATGTTTAAATATTTTTTACCAAAGTGTCGCTTAAGCCCTTTTACCTTTCCAACGTCGATATTAAGATTAATAAATAGAATCGTGATATAAATAAAATTAAATATATATATGTTAATTATATAATGCTTTAGCAGTTTTATTATTTATGATTTATTTATTTTAAGTTACCTATCATCGTACAATTTGCGTCAATAATAACGATAATTATCATTCATGATCATAATGACTCTCATAATTTTGCGTTTATAAAAAACGACGTTTATTATTAACGATAGTGAAATCACCACAGTAATTTGTAAAATAAAGGCATTGTGTAATTTACTTACTTGTAAGAAAACATAAATACAGCAAAGTCACGGTTCGTTGTGATCACACGCATTAAAACAACTGAAATTCTATTTTGTTTGTAGAGATTATACTATATTTTGAAAATAACTAACTTTGTCGACATTAAAACAGAATAATAATAAAAAAAAACAGAATTTCTCGTGTAATATTCTAAACTTATATACAATTATTATATAGATACCACCCGGCTTACAGTTAAATGCATATTTTAGTTTGATAATTTATTTATTCTTTATTCCAGAATGTAGGGAGGTTAGTACAATCCCATACATCCCACCAAAGTATTTACATACAAATATCAGGAAAAAATGTATAAAATTAATAATGGTAAACAATATGCCAAATATTCAATAAAACAAAACTATATATCACAGTCATGATGAAAATTACGTTGAGACTTGAAAATGGGTGCGTGTCCAGACATTAAAAAAAACTGGGGAAAATTTCATAATTCCACAACCTATCGTTCTCGTTATTAGTGGAAGATACAAAAAAATAAATTAATTTATACCTATCGTATTCTGAGAATAAATCAAAATTGTATGGGAAAATTATTAACAATAAAACACTATGACTTTGTTTACAAAAAAGTACTATCATGTGGTGTAAACAATCAATGTTTTAGTTCTATTCAAACGGATGATTGAACACGCGTTGATTTGAAGGAAACCAGAAGCAGCAGGCTGTGAAGCTATTTCCCATCTGCCTACCCCTTCCGTTATCAACTTCCTACGATGTTTTGTGACCGCCGTGTTCTTGAAAAACATCGCATTCAATTCTATCACATTTAAAAGCAGAAGGAAATATATTATTAAATGCAATTTTGAACAGAACTTAACGACCGTAAAATGAAGTTTTCAGAATACTATGAATAATGTACGAGTGCGAGTGATTGTATACAAACTGAAAGATCTTCCGGTAAAATATAACAATAATATTATTATGTCCAATTGCTTCATTTCTATTTCTCGGTTTCTCTGGCCACAGGTTTAGTAATATATAAGTATTCAAAGACAAATAATTGTTTAGGATGCGAAACATTAACTATATAAAGTTCGTTAATAATTAACTCACTAAACGAGAATAATTTTATTTAAATGTCCGACATGCAATCTGAATGCAATTCTATTAATTGACTGATAATGTTAATTACATTGGCTTAACTTACGCTATCATAACTTATATTACTTTGTTTGACGTCATAATCATTGCAAAATATAATATGAAGAAATATATGTTTAGAAACGTAATAAAAACAAAAAGGTTATTATTTATTATGAATGGAATGATTGGGACAGCAGAGAGTAAAACATTGGATTCACGTGACTTAAGACTTAACAGGCAAATGAACACTCGATGGAGAATTATTTGCTCTACTACTGCTAGAATGATGAATATTGAAAAATGTTTAAAGAACTCGTTTGAAAAATCACAAAGTAGTTTGTCGGGACTTTTTTGTATGTGATCTTTTACGAAATAAAAAAAAAAACATTGTGGAAAGAAATACTGTCAATATTTTTTGTACAACTGTATGTTTTCCTGAATAATAAATTTAATAAAATGGCGGGCGAAAAGTACACCAACCTGAACATTGTTCAGAAAATTATATAGGTATCTAAATTACATTAAACCTATACTCACTAATAAGTTGTAGTTGTAACCTATACAGTGTTCGAATTCTACAAATGTATCAACTCGAATGCTCGGTTTACAAACTGGACAGCAATAAATCCGTCATTTATTTTTTAAATAAACGAACCGGAATGGTACATTTTTTATATTTCACAAGCAGAAACGGCAAGGCTGATAATATTTCACGAATCTGAACAGCGTCCCGGCCTATTTCGATTGAATCCGAGCACTACTGTTCAGACAATTAAAAAAAATTGATAGTTTAATACTGAACATAATACGACAAGAAACAACGATCTCTCTTGTGTAGGTTTTATACCACTTGACATTGGATCCGGAGGCTAGGGGTACTTATCATCCCAACTAAAGTGCAAAAAGTCTGGGTTGAAGTGTTGATTGTAAAGATTCACGAACTGTAGAAAATTGGCTGGTGCTCGCATGGTCCCTTCTCCGCAATGACAAGGCTGTCTCAAAATCGTACTATGTGGAAAAATGTACTACTAATGGGAAAACACTCATAGACTGTTTAAATAAGGGCGGCCCAATAGACTGGCTGTGGCTCAGATCAACTTTCATGGCAGGGAAAGACACAAATAATATTTTATTATCAATAAGCACCAAACGACTGTAGGTGTATTATATCTACCACATATAATTGCATATTACATTACGTGCGTACATGTTTAGAACTCACTCTAAGACTCAGTTTATAAGTAATATTAATGAAAATGGGTACCCACAAAAGTTTGACGGGACAAAAACACGATTTTATAATACTTCCATCGAGAGTTGTTTCAAAGTTTATTTATCGGGTTATCACAGTGGAAATAGTCGATTAAAAACCACAGAAAACAACAACACTATCTTGCACACTTTTGGACATGTTGTGCGCATGCATATGACATACATACAACCACGTAAGTAGCAAAACTATATAACCAAACTTCTGATTAATCCATTCTGAGCACTCACTAGTCACCACTCACCAGCACACGAACACTGGGAAATAATCAAGACCGAACGCGATCGCAATCTGAATAAGTCCAGCGTTTGATAGCGCTGGCTGGCTTTGCCTAAACACGCCGCGTGCTAGTAGTGCCGTGCCGCGCAGTGCCTTGCCGGTGCTGGTGTTCAGTGTCCGGTGCTCACCTGGCCGGCTCGAACCGAGAATGACAGTTCATGTAATCACGGAGCAGGTACTCGTCAATCTACCTACCTGTAGCTCTACCTACTACCCGCCACCATATTGTATAATGTACAGTAGATTATTGGTACTACTATATAATATCTACTATTGCTGGTTGCTGCTTATATTGGTGGCAAAACAGAATCCATTAAGAACGTACATCTCGTACGTACGCAGCGTAGAATCAGAAACACGATTCACAGAATTACTATTTTCATATACCTATGACTAGTTTTATATTCGTTTATAAATTATGCTGTGACATTATTCATAATAAAAAATAGAACTTTAAACAGATATTAATTACCATACCTCGCCAGATTGTCAACAGTCTTTTATCGAAATCATTTTCCTCAAAGAAAATGTTCAAATATGGAAGAAACTATAACACTGGCTGATGAATTATAACAAATTTCACGAATATTGTCAGGTTATTTGTAACCCGCGGGAATGTTTGTCTTTTTATTTGAAAAAAAATTTGTATACATTCGACTTAACTAACTAACCATCACGCCGTTTCCCCGCAGAGGTGGGTAGAGATGACGGACCGCCATACAACTCTGTCTTGGCCAACACTCTTTGCTTCATTCACATTCATATATTGTCTCATACATACTCTTCTGTTATTCTGACATTTTACAAGGTCTGATGCAAGTATTTGATTCACTTGATCGTGCCATGTCTTCCTCGGGCGTCCCCGACTTCTACCATTCACTTTCGCATTATATATTCTTTTCACACTCCTTTCTTCGTTCATTCGCTCCACATGCCCAAACCATCTAAGCGCGTTCCTTTCTTGATCCTATTCATTACGCTAACATCGGCCTTGCATTCTTTTCGGATATCCACATTTTTAACACGGTCATACGTGGTTTTACGGCACATTCGCCTCAGGGATCTCATTTCCACAGCATTCAGTCTACTTTCATCCTACCTCTGCCAGTTAAATGCCTCACTGCCATACATCAGGGTTGGTATAAGCACGTGAATACCGCACAAGATTTTCACCTGCCCGGAGTCAGGGTATGTTGTGAGACTGAAGGGAGTGGTGAGGGGAAGGAGGTGGGGACATGAAGGTGGGTAAGCACCTGGCTATTCAGATCTGAGCACAAAAGACGGCGAAAGTCATTTTTAATAACGTTTCGATTCTGAATTATGGTATGTTACCAGAGAGATATTTTACAGAGTGATTTTACCAGGAGTGTCTACCACTCTGCAATGTACCCCAAAAACACCATATCGTCGCTGAAAAGGCGAAAGGGCTTAAGCGACACTTTGGTCAAAAATGAGTTAAATATGCAATTTTGATCAGTTTTTTTTCCGCATCGAATGCTCGACTCTTGTTTGATTCGTAATACTTTTGTTGCCCTTCAGCCATCTAAAATATATTTCCCATTTGGGAGAAGGCTTGACTCAAGCGACACAAGTTGGAACTTTTTTAGCTTTTTGTCGCTTCAGGTAACTCAGTGAGAGCATTGAGTTACCTGAGTTAATTTTTTTCAAAATCCAACCAGGTACCAGGTGTTTTATTGTAAAACAAAAAATACTTTAAAGTGCTCTTTTATAAACTTCCCAAAATGGCGCTTCAGCTATCAGACGATATAATAAACTAAATGTGATTACAAATATTAATTAACTTTATTATTATTTTCTACATTTACCTAAGAGAAAACCATGAAATGTGTGATATTCATTGAATGTACTTATTTTTACTGTATGACTGTTGGTTTTCTAAATGAAATTAATAAATAGCACATATCAATTAGTTAAAAAATATTTTCGCACGCCTGGATTTGAACCCGTGACCTCTGGATTTGTAGCCGAGGATCTTAACCGCTCGGCCACGGAGGTACTAATAAGACTAATACCTCTAACAACGTTCTGGAGCCATGCTGACTTTGATGTATGCCACATTATGTAAGATGTTATCTTTAGTAGATACGAAATGAATAAGAGAATCTCAGTGGACCCGACATTAGATTAATATAAATATATTATATTATTACTAAGTTGTTATTAGTTATTACCTCGGAGTAAGAATATCTATGGAGAGAGAGCTAATTTGTTTTACCCAACCTAAAAAATTTGCGATAAATTACTTTCTCCGGGTTTTTACGTCGTATACCGTGAGAGAGAAAGAGACGACAAAATTTTGGCAAAATTTCACACCGCTTCAAAGTATTGTAACCATGTTCTTTGACTCGTGCATCTCCTGGGACTCCGCCCACACGCTTTGATGTGCAACTAAACTGAACAAAACTCAACGGTTTTTAGGTTATATGGTATATTTTTTTTTATAATACTGTGAAAAAGTGGTTATACGAAAAAACAAAAACATTGTGTCGACATGAGCTATGAATGGATGTATAAATACCGTAACCCTAGTCTTAGCCACGCCCAGGTCCAACCGTGTCAGTAAAACCTAGTAAAAACTGACTACAGATCGATCTACAGCGTTACCTCTTGTATGTTATTGCTCTAAGGTTATTACTACCCAACTACCCATCAATGACAAAATACCGCTCGATAGCCTTTGCTATCTCCAGTGACTGCAGTGGCAGGTTTATCACTTTTCTCCTATCATGTTGTTTATCGTTTTTTTTTGTAACGCTGACTTCATTTGTGGTGCATAGTGAGTACCTTTATACTATATTGTTCCTCCGAGGTACCTGCACTGGGTAGTGGAATGGATAACCTAGGTGGTAAATACGTGTATGATTTTGACAACTTTACATTTTCCTCCGTATCAGGATGGGTTAGATTTTCTTATCTTCGCCACGTTTCAGTTTCGCATTATCTGGTTCAACGAATATAACCTCAGAGCAAGAATATATATGGAGAAATAGCTAAATATTTTTACCCAAACTAAACAAATTTACGATAAATCACTTTCTCCGGGTTTTTACTTCGTAAACCGTGAGAGAGAAAGAGATAAGACAAGTTCTCACATAATATAGCACCACTTTTCGGTATGTAAGCATGTTTTCCGTCTCCCGCGTCTCCGGCGACTTCGCCAACTACGTTTTGTTATGCGACATAACAGAACATAACTCAGCGGTTTTTGAGGTTATATCCTATATTTTTGTTAATAACAAAACTGTGAAAAAGTGGTTATACAAAAATAACAAAACATTGTGTCGACATGTGCTATGAATGGATGTATAAATAACCTAGCCCTAACACTAGCCACGCCCGAGTCAGAAAAAAATCAAAATCCTGACTACACAAGCTATCCCTCCTGGAATATTATTATTGCTCTGAGGATAAAACCATAATACGATGTACATTCACATATCATATCGCATCTATTACAAGTAACTAAAGTAGTACTTAAGTATAAAATAATATGCAGTTACCAAGTTTTAAAGATGAATTCAGAACATTTTTTTGTAAATATATACGCACAAACCCTTACCTACCGTCCCTTTCATTAAATAAAAGAGCAGAAAATATATTTGTGTGATTTCTGAAGCAACAAAAACTCTCGAACGATGAGCTCTGCTGTCATGAAATTTGCACAGCTTTTCTGTCCGGTATTTTTAGGTCAACAAATTAAAAATTATAGTAATAATTATTTTTTCCAGGTTATATTAAATACTTTCCAAATGGTCTTACAAAATTAAAATCGTCATCTTTTTTATTTTTGTATTGAATTTAAAATAATAACAACATTGACTGTATTTAAAAAATATATAATTAATGATTCACGTATCCTTGGCGCCCTGTTGCAATCGTGTGACCGTTTCCCTCACCACGTTCTTGCAACACGATACATCACACCAAGAGCTAAATGAACGGTCAAAACCAAGTGTTGTTTCCATTTGCGTAATAACAAGACAGTTTGGTAGATCATAGCTTGGCGAATAATGAACGTAATAACTAGACAGTATGGTAGATCATTCATAGCTTGGCGAATAATGAACTTAATAATTAGACCGTATGGTAGATCATAGCTTGGCGAATAATGAACGTAATAACTAGACAGTATGGTAGATCATAGCTTGGCGAATAATTAACGTAATAATTAGACAGTATGAAAGATCATAACTTGGCGAATAATGAACTATAAATATGGTAATTTCCTTAGTCAGTACGTACGAGGGTGAACTTTTCAAATTTGGAACTGATGTTAATTACCATTTTTTTTTAAATAATCTTTTCAAATCCCTACCATTTCTTTCAAAAGTAAAAAATCGAAGAACACACAAAAACGTGACTAACCTTTCCAGTTGTCAAAAACAAACCACTAATCCAAAATGGGTGATAATGCTAACATATGATAAACATACGTGTACCAACATTAAAAAAAAAATCGATAATCGAATGTACACAGCCCGCGTAAATACAAAAATTACCCTTTCTTTTGAACAGGCCTCATAGATGAAGAAAAGCGCTTGTGAAATGATGCACAAAAAATGCACACTCCAACTGGTACGACATATATCCCAAAGAGGAAAACGCGCACAAAATAGCAAATTAACAAAAATCTACATGTTGACTGCGGAGTGCCGCAAGATAGCACTCTAGGACCACTCCTATTTCTAATCTACATTGGACCCTCCGATAATAACGATAGATAACTGTGTTTGGAGATGATAGTTTTGCAATTCAACAATCATGAATGATGTAGAACCCAGTGTATTAACAAAGGGGACCTAAAAGTAAACTCACTTATTCTATAAATAAAATAAAGTATTTTTTAGCATAGACCCGAGAATAAAAGCAAAACCTGATGAAGGTGACAAAATAACAATGCATGACTGCATTCCCCTACATCGGATACAACACAAATAAAATACACATTGGTTAATCCCATAGATAACCAATTAACATTGGGACGTGAACCATAATAATAATACTGCCAAAGAAGACACCTTTTCTCAACCGAACACCCTTAGAGTTTTATTGACGTCAGGCACTCACCCATTATTAGTTGCTTTCAGAGGCATTAGGTATTATCACATCAGACAGGGCGACACTGGCGATCTCAGAGCAATCATAAACAAGAGGTAGCGCTGCTGTAGCCAGTTTTGATGAGTTTTGCCGGACTCGGCTAGACCTGGGCGTGGCTAGGACTAGGGCTAGGGTATTTATAGATCCATTCATATCACATGTCGACATAATGTTTTCGTTTATTCGTATCACCACTTTTTCAAAATATTGTTTTAAACAAAAATATAGCATTTAACCTAAAAAAACTGTCAAGTTATGTCCATTTATGTCGCATATAAAAACGTGTGGGCGGAGTCAACGGAGACGCGGGACACGAAAAACATTCTCACAATACTTTAAGGCGGTGTGATAATTTGGGAATTTTTGTTTTTCTCTTTCTTTCTCATGGTGTACGACGTAAAAACCCGGGGAAAGTGATTTATCCTAAGTTTGTATAGGTTGGGTAAAAAGAATTAGCACTATCTCCATATATTGTTACTCCAAGCTGACGATAGTGTAATATACTTTATAATACGATACGAAATACAGATCACTTACGCAATACACCTCGCACCCCATAGATGTATATACCTATATGTTGCATGTTGCACCCAATATTATCAAATAGACGTTTACTTCACACACACGTCAATTGTACAACATAATAAAACTTTAAGAATTTATTTAAGTGGTTACTAAAAAGAGCTTTTTTTATAGTTAATACCGCATAAGAGTCCCAACTGGGATAGCATCCCCAATCGGGGTATGTTGTGAGGCTGAAGGTAGTGGGGAGGGGAAGGAGGGGAAGGAGATGGCGAAGAGGAGGGTTGGGAAGTACTTGGCTATTCAGATCTGGTCACAAACGGCTAAAGCTATTTCAATCAAGCAAAGTTTCGATTTTGAACGGTGGTCTTTCACCAGGGCGATAATGAAAGTATTTACCACTCTGGTCCAAATCAGTAAAATAACTCATTTTACCATATTATATTACACATTTTATCGTACTTTGTTTGTTTTTATGAGCTTACACTACTTTCCCAAAGGGCTTTTTCACCTGAGTAAACTGTTGAGTAACTACTCGTTAAGTATCTTTAGTTATAGGAATAACATGGCTGTAAAAATAGACACTTGATGAGTAGCATTACTCAGAGGTAGAGAAACAGATAAATATATGCTACTCGACGAATAGCGCTAATCGACAGTTTACCCAGAGGTGGTGAAATACCCCCTATTTATCTATTTTTCATTCTACATTTTTTAAGAAATATGCATGCGAGTTCCAATTGCTCTTAACTGCCTGGAGTTAGTGGGACTATGCCATCTCCAATTAAGGTATGTTGTGAGGCTGATGGGAAGTGGGAGGAGAAGGGATTAGGGAAGAGGAAAGTACCTGGGTATTCAAATCTGGTCACTGAACACGGTCAAAGCTATTTTAGGCAACGTTTTGATTCTGAATAATGGTCCTTCACCAGGGCAATACTAAGATTATCTACTAATATATATTATTTTCTACAAAATGTTTATTCTAAATTTTAACACGAATTCAATTTTTATTTATAATTTCAGAGCTTCAAAAGTAGGTTCCGATTCATGAGGTTACACCTACTTACTAGTGAAAGGGAGCCAAGACTGAGAAGTCTACATTTGTGCATAATGTTTTATAATTAGTATAATTACGTTTACGAGAATTGCTTACACGTTTCGATACTATTGCAAAATCTGTAATTATGGGTAAAGGTTTTTTAACCTAACCTTTTACCAGACAGCCGGAAATTTGGCAAAGAGAAATATTTGTCATTCGCGATATATTTTTAAGAACCGATACAAAAAATGTAAGCACAACCAAGTACACATTGAAACATGAGTGTAAATGATTTATCTGGAATATTATTTCTGGCAAAAAAAAACACGATACGAATTCCGCGAAGCAATCAACAACCCAGGTAGGTGTACTAGATACCAAGTCACTGCGACACACGTGACCCGGGGGTCAATAAACAACATCGATGCATAAATATACATACCAAAACGATAAAATAACAACTTTTCACGCAGGCATTAAAAGGTGTGCATAGCGGGGAACTTTCTAGAGATATGGGCTCTAAAAGTAAATGTATTATGTCATTGGCTCAACTTGGCACTTTTCATAAGCACCACTGAACATTGGATATTGGACACTAAACTTGGCACATGTTTTCAGTGTTATTTAACCCCGGACTCGAATATTCACCTTATTTACATTCAATAGCCAGCTATTGTACACATTTTCCGCAAAATGTTTATCAAAATTAAAATTACCCAAGGAAAGCCGTCACTGAATTTTTCTGTATTTAATAGTAGTGCTACTTAGATAATTTATTTATTTGAATGTTTTTTTTGTGTTAAAGTGGCTTTATTTTCTTTTATATTTTTAATTTTAAATTGTTTTATCATATAATTCGCAAAATTTCCCCCACATCACAGGTGAACTCCTAGCGTGGAGGACAATGTATGTACAATATTGTAAAAAACACAAAGTTAAGTAAATTTAAAAAAAAACTGATAATAAATTCGTGGTGGGATTCAATTTTAATATGATTTTTTATTAAAAAAACCTTTTATAAGTTATTTACGCTTAGATCACAATATTATATAGAGAAAATAAATGGCGTTCAGTCCTGACATAGGTGTTATAAATACAATGAAATTACTTAAAATTTGACCAGTCTGAAGGTGTATGTTGCGAGGTGAACCTTCGCTTTAAGCTTTCCTCTGGGACAACGGGACGGAGTGCCGAAAACGGGATGTATGGTAACGGTAGATACATCGTATATCATCCGATTTAAACTTATCGTCGCTGGAAAGACAAAAGGGCTAAAGCGACGTAAGCAAAAAATGAGTTAAATGTGCGGTTTTGATCAGTTTATTTTTCATCATCGAAGCTCTGACTCTCATTTGATTCTGAAGAAGGCTTGACTTAAGCGACACAAGTTTGGGACTTTGTTTAGCTTTTTGTTGTTTCCGGAAATTTACTGAGAGCATTGAGTTAGTCGAGTTAACTTTTTTTTCAAAATCCAACCAGGTACTGAAGACTTATAAATTTTATTGTAAAACAAAAAATATTATATTTATCAATGCAGTACATTAGAATTCAAAGGTGGGTTGTCTAATTTTTACGAAAGTATGGGGTATATTTGGCTTTCAAATATCTATAAAGAGGTATAAAGACAAATGTCCTACGGCAAGATTTAACAAAGTTAGACCATCTTAAAGGTTAGATGTCCCAACAGATTATTAGAAGTATGGGTGTTGTATATGTACAACATTTTACCTTGTAATATTGAATATGTACTGTAAACAACTGAGGTTGTTCTTTTCCTTATTGCTTAAAAACAACACAAGTTGACTGTGAGCCAATATAGATAGATTGTTTTACAATTAACTCTCTCCTTAACATTTTAAGTGTGACATTCGACCTTTGACTACTGGGGTACAGAATGGAGTGTACTCGAGCGAACTCCACCGCATTAAGAACTCAGGAGAAAGAACATAAATTTTTTTTTATTTTTATTATACGTGAAAATAAATGCGTACAGCTGATACCTTCCGTTGTATCATCTATCATGTTGTCATATACAATGCATGGAACAGAAAGAGAGGTAACAGCAGAGCTCTTAGCGGCAGAATATTTACACAGTCTATTGAAAACATAATAATAATATAAACGGCATTTGACCGAAATATTTATGTTCTGAAATTTTTTTTTTTTAATCTATGGAGTTTGTTTATATAACTACTGTCAGGGCCGGTTCCATGACATCTAGCGCCCTGTGTAGTAGGTATTGAGTGCCCCCCCCACCCCTCTACCATCTTTTTTTATTTAACACAAATAATCAAACTTTTCAAAATTGCTTCGCGAATTTAAGTATTGTAACAAATGCTCCAATCATACAATCCTGAACTAGCCAAAGCACTATTTACTAGATATATAGAAGTTGGGACAACACCTAAAGGCACACAGCGATAAAGAATTATAACAGTTTATAAATAAAGTTACGTAGCAAATTGACAGCTGTCATTGACAATGACAGATGTCAAATGTCAACAGACCCCAGGAAACCTGAGGAACAAATCCAGCTTTATGAATTCATACGAGAATGAACTGTAAAGTAACTATCTTACGAGTTTATTTTCGTATAAGTCTTACGACTCTTACGTCAAAACAGCTGGGTTTTAAGGATGTAACATCTAAAATGATGAATCTAAATAAACTAATAGCTATAGGAAAAAGTCGCTAGCGGAGATGTGGGATTTCATTTATATATTTTTTTATGTTAACAAAGTATTACATCGTTAAAAAATAAACTCCAAAAAATATTACTGTAAACGAATTCTGAAAAACCGAATAACAACAACCGGTACAATGTCGCCGTGACAAAAATATATGCCATCTCCAATGTTAATCTCAATTTACACTGTTGTATGAAAGCAACGGGCACGATGATTGGATGTAGACTTTGCTTCTCAGAACTTTAAAGTATAACACTCCATAGAAAAACAGACTTTACGTTCAAATAATCACTATGCCTATGCAATACGTAAAAAATCCGTGACAAAAATCTACTCCTACATTTTCGCTAGTCGTGCAATGCACAGCGATGCTGCCAGTGCAATAAAAAAAACATAATTACCCCATTTTGCGGGTAATTTAAAAAAGATTTAGAAAATATTAGAAGTAAATTTAAATAAGATCTTTATTTTCACGGCGCCCCTTCAGAGATGGCGCCTATGTTTTTTGCACAGTTTTAACGTATGGTGGATCCGGTGCCGCCTATTGTATTTTATTATGGGCACTTATAATAATATATGCAAGGTAAACACGATACATTTTTGACCACCCACAAAACTGTATGGTTAACGTAATCTATCTAATGATAAAAATATTATCAATTTAATTCAAAAAGGGGTAATTAATGGAATATACTTGATCTCCTTTATGACCGCCTACTTGTACAATAGTAGGAGGATAAGGAAACACTACTGACTGTGACTAAACGAATGTGTTAATAAACAAACACACTACGCAGATACCACATTCGTAAACCGTATAACCTGACATCTATTGTTATATTTTAAGATACTTAGGTGGAATTAGTTGTTTTTTGTATTGAAACAGCGGTCGGAAATCAATGAAACGTGTGTTCGAGAAAGCAAAAAAGTAATAAAAGGTAGATTCTAATGTAAATTAATTCGCCAACATACCTTCGAGACTGAGTCATCGTGTGCGAGGCGGGAATGAGGGGCTTCAACATGGCGATTGATTTTACTGATCAACTTTTGTAATTCCAAAAACTAAACCACCGCACAGTAGTCACTGGTCGACGAGACAGCGAGACAACAAGACTTATCGTCCATCACATGTCATGTCACTAATCCAACCACAAAACGGATATTGTCGACAATTCCCACCAGTGTCCTTGCACTAAACATTTCACGATAGCAACGATGGATTAGAGTTCAAATGTTGTAACTACAAAATATACTTTGATACGTTATGATAGAAAAAATCGTTCCTTGACATAAAACTATTTTATATTATTTAATACAA
This sequence comes from Drusus annulatus, assembly GCA_022651775.1. Taxonomy (NCBI): domain Eukaryota; kingdom Metazoa; phylum Arthropoda; class Insecta; order Trichoptera; family Limnephilidae; genus Drusus; species Drusus annulatus. Next base: position 201,815 of record JAGWCC010000593.1, read on the forward strand.
ATAATACCTAAATAATAATCCCGTATCAAAAACACTTTGAACTTTAACATTTTCATTTGTTCGTGAAAAAAACTTGTTTTTTTGCAATTTCCAAACAATTGCTATTCTGTAGTCACCACATTTTTAATTCTGAACCATCGGTAATATACTGACAAAAAATGTAATTATTTTTTGATGAAGTGTTAAAAATTTGTAATTAATTTTTAAATAGGATTAAAATTATATTTTTACGGTCGCAGAATATTAAACTAACGTCAGAGAGTAGGCACAGGTTGCAGAGTGTTTGGAAAGTATCACGGGTTTTCCCGAATTAGTTTTCCGGTGTACCAAATATTATTTGAATAAATTAGTACGCGTACTATTTTGATAATTATCGATTTTTACTATTAATACTACCTAATATGCTTTGCAAGCTGAATACAATGGAATAAAAATATTTAACTTAAAGATTTTCTTTAAAATCAAAAACACACCTTATCGCGATGAAAATTAAAATGATTCGGAAATTGGACAGATTACACCTATCAACAGGTTATGTCTCTAACCTACAGGACGAGAGGAGGACTGACAAGAGATGCGAGATGGGGCTTGAGAGCAACTGCAAGCTGGAGCATGTAAAAGCCGACAGGCGGAGGGGGCAGAGCCCGAGGGCCCAAGAGGCAGGGCCGTAACTACTACGAGTCATTAAGTCTTCCGAGTTATTTCACATCCAAAACACACCACAAGATTGCAACAAAAGAAAACCAAATACCTGACGTAGGCAATGCAATATTTTGATAGAGAAATGGACGATGATTAGAGTGATAAGCATCTAGGTATAAGGAGAAAGGTGATGCAGTTGTTTTTTTTATTTCTACACTAGCCTACATTCGAGTGTGCAATGGTCGGTCTCATTTCCACTGGTGTTTTAATGAATTCGGTTCGTATTGTTCGTTCGTTGACGAGGGATACTAGGGTGGGGGTGGGGGTGGGGAGTTGGGAATCTGCCACGGAAACGAATAAACTAATTAGCTTGACCGCCCCCTGCTCCAAGCTTTGTGAGTCCTGGATAAAGAAATAAAAAAAAACGACCGTTGATTTCAAAAGCTTCAAACCACGTACCAGTCCCAAAAACTCAGTTACCATAACGAGATCCTTTCAGTTATAATAAAATGAATGACCCATAAATGTATCGATGTACTTAAATAGTGCCTCGCGCTCAGAACCTTAAATCTTCGTCACCTGTGTTGCTGATAAAACATAATAAAAATCTTAAGGCGGCCCTCTACCTTCGAAATGCAATTAGTCATTCATTGTAACGTAATGCATTCACCTGATCACCTAGTGCCCTCGATATGGTACCCACTGCTCACTGGGCTACGGAGGGCCGGCGCGCCACGGGCCACGGGCCCCAGGCCGACCTTAGGTCGGATCGAACGAATCAAGGCTCTGCCGCGGTCGTTCCTAACCAATACCTACTACTGCAAACACCTACCTAACATACCTACTCGCGGACACATATGATCCATTATCTGTCTACAAGGTAACTTTACGTACATTTTTAAAAAAGGCGGTACACGAGTCAAACTTAAGTAAAAACTGTCACATTTTAAACCTTCTCCGAACAATGTATTTACCACGACAGATAAAGATGGTAGTAAAATATCAAGAGATTAGAATAGGTACATATCAGCTCGTTTTAATTTCTTTATCAAAAACTTCGAACTTGTCCCGTTCATGATTTTATATCGGTACACACTTATCAGTCCGAAATAAAGTCACTCGGTTAGCCCTGGGATCCCCAAAATGGATGAGGGTTCCCCAATTATAATGAGATTCGGAGGTTTTTGTGTATGATAAATATACCGGTCGGTAGCTGAGTGCACAAACGCGTCGGATCCCCACCCGGGTGTCGTGCGTTCAATTCCTCTGCTGGCTAAGTCCTCCATCATTACACAAGCAACATCTTCCGCTTCTTATGATGGCAATAGGAGTTTTTCAAATATTGTCAGGTTATTCGTAACCCGGGAATGTTTGTCTTTCTTTAAATATATATCTCGTCTCGGGGAATCTTTCTATGCGAGCATCTCCACCCACGAAAATGCGTTTATAAGATAGCCTCGTCCGGGAGACAAACGTGTCCGAACAAATTAAAAAAAAAAAACGATACAAATCCTCCGAAAGGATCAACGCCCTGCCGCTCCCGCAATTTATTATGTAATATTTTCTGATGAAAAAAACTTAATTTTCAAAACCAAAACCTACAATTTATAAGTGCAGGGGGGCTAATTGCCCCGGTACCCTTGGGCCAATTTATCAAAAAAGCACGCTTACCCGGGAATAGGCAACATTCGAACTGCCTTTGCGATTATTACCAAGTCAAAAACTGTCAACCAAAAACTGAACTAGGTACATTCAAAGTGGAAATAATTTGAATAACAAGATGCTAAGATAGAGATGTATGTTGACTGAAATGACTAGATTTTAAAAGCCGTGAAAGTGAAAGGCCTCGAACATGTAAAAACAAAAAAATAAAATATTACGTAGGTATTTGTAAAGTCATCGATGTTAGCCGGCAAAATAAGTTTTAACGAATTCTATTATACCTGAATTAAGATGTTTGCAGATGATAAGACATCATGATGACGCAGGCAAAAGTAAACACAGGATGCGCCAGGTAAATCGTTTTGGCAAACATTGTTGAAGCTTATATAATACTTTTTAAGATTCATTACGTTAGCTTTTTGGCAACAAATCATTGATTTTAATTCCTATAACGATAATCATTATTCGGTTATTTATGAAGCCTACAAATGCAAACCGCAACAGTTAGGCCCTTCGGACACGAGACAATCGAAACCCAACTAAAACTGGCTGGCAATAGCATTTGAAAAACTGGTTGGCGACCGAACTTCGCTCAAGACGCAACTCAAGATGCTACGATTTCAGTCATTATCTCATCTAAAATCTCTATCTCATGAAAAACTCCTACTGCTATGACGGTAGTGGGTTTTTTTCAAATATTTTCAGGTTATTCGTAACCCGGGGATGTTTTTTTTTGTTTTTAAAGTTAAAATTTAAATCTCGCAGTACACGGTGTCATTGTCATATTGGGTTCAAAAATGTCTACAAGGGTAGTTTTCAACCTCCTGAACAAATTTACTGTTCTTGCTCGGACATGTTACGAATTTCTCACAAATTTGACGCAACTGGAAACTGCAATGCGCGTGCGACTAGCACGGCGAGTTGCGAGAGACTAGTTGTGTCGGGGTTGAAAACTGGTTGCGTCGTGTGCGGATCGCCATTTAAATACACAGGAGGGAAACTTGAGTTGACAACTGTTTTTTTTTTTAGTTGCTCCGTGGGCGAAGGGCCTTAGCGTATTTACTTTATTTAAACATGGAATATATAATAAACGAGAAATAGAATATCTTCCATGGGCTTAAACATTTTTAATCAAGCAAGACTCAAAGAGATATGTTATTAAACGCAGCCTAACGTAAATTGAAATAGGTACTTATATCTTGGATTAGGTACTCTAGTGATTGAAGTGGAATGATTTGAACACTTCACTTTGTAGTTTTGTACACACAACACGGATAACCACAACTACAACCATGCCTTCGTCAGAACAGATATAAACATAATGTTTTAATTATGTATTGAAACTATATTAATAACATTAAAAAAATTAAATAGAAAAACGAACAGAAAAGAAAAAGCGCTACCTGGACATGAGCATGGATCTACCGGTTCGAGGCCGGTTGTGCTCACCATTGTGCCACATCAACTCTTTCCAAACCGATTATTTTTCATTATTTTTTTATTATTGTTTTTTATTTTATTTTTTTTTACATGAATACCGCACAAGAGTCTCAACTGCTCCCAACCGTCTAGAGCCAGTGAGACTATGGCATCCCCAAATTGGGTATGTTGTGAGGCTGAAGGTAGTGGGGAGGGGAAGGAGATCGGGAAGAGGAAGGTTGGGAAGTACCTGACTATTCAGATCTGGTCACCAAACACGGCTTAAGCCATTTCTACCACTCTGGAACGTGCCGCAAATATACTTGTTATTATTTTTATATGAATTAAATGTGTTATGATACATATTAATTAAATAAAAGTTATTGGCGCACACCGGGTTTGAACCCGCGACCTTTGGATTCGTAGTCAAGCGTCTTACCACTCGACCATGGAGGCCGTCGAAGACGTAAAATGTAATCTTCGATTACAATGGTAATCTTCGATTACCATTGTAATCGAAGATTCAATTTTTTTTTAATGTTGCTGGTATAACATCCACTTTTTTACAGAATATATTTGACCTTAAATAGATTTTTCTTTTCTGTGTGTTCATATCTGTACTGATGAAAGGTTATAAAATAAAGTAGTGATGAACTCATAGTTTTTCAGTATTTCATTAATGCAGATAGTGCTCCATCACAAAGCTACTAATAAAAAAAATCGTGGGATTGAAACGAGGTTCGTGGCAGAAAATTTGTTGGTATGTGCACCATGACACATACATTTCTAGTGTACAACAAATGCATCTAAGACAACTACACAGTCGTTAGTAAATGGCTTAACTTACAAGGATTAATCAAATGAATACGGAAAGAATATATATTATAGTGATGTTTGTTTGCTAACCTATTCAATTCTTGTGCATCGACGGCACTGTGAGCCCTGCAGTACGCGGTGGGGGAGGTAAGGCTGTGGCCGTTCTGCATTCCGGAGGTCTACCAAGGCACTAAACACAACAAACAAACAAACACCAGCACGATAAGAATCCACACAGAGAAACGTCAATTTCGGCTTTGGTACCTCGCGAGCCGAGTGACCAGAATCCTTCACTGGCCAATTCAAGAACCTGTATTTACCAATATTTTCGCCAGGAATTTCAATGGGGCTGTCGGTCAACGGGTATTTGTGACTTCTCTGCGAGACGTCATGTTATCATTACCACATGCCACAACACTTTTTTTTGCACATTTCAATATTGTGATTTTTTCTTTCCCATTCGGTTACAAAATTCTGATCACTTTACTCTTAAGGTTCTACAGTTGGAGGTGACGTCGAATTTATTTATAGACACAAAATATTGTGTGTGAAATACTATTGCACGGTAATCTATGGAACATCAATGATTAACACACCTGTCTGCGAAATAACCTCACTTATATTATGCTATTTATGGTGAAATAAATAATTATCCGACTATTTTATTTAGTCATTTCATGATTTAACAATACTTGAAATACATTTATGACAAGGTTATTTGTTTAAAATAAATATAAGTCCTTGAATTTTGCAAAATGTGGAAAACAATAGAAACACATTTGAGAATTTAAGTACATGAGGATAGTTTTAGGTATGAGAGTTGGATAACGTAGAAGGTTAATGGAATTTAATGCACACCAAAAAAATCGCAATGCCTACGAGTATCTATAAAACAGAATACGAAAAACCAATACGTCGCGAACTGTCAAAAAGCAAGCGGACGAACAATGCGCAGGCGCAGTCGTTCTACTTCTTCCCATTGGTTGGAAGTTGGAAGAATCTCTACGTATATCTAGGCCTATAATATGTGCCTTCATGTGTGTAGTTAGTACTTAGTAGTTAGTGCCGGGATGTTGAACTAAATTTCCTTAGATTTAGGGAAAAATAAACAAACAACAAAAATCGGTAGCTTTTTTTAAAATTTTCAATAATTAATTTAAAATGATCTGTTTGTAGTTTGTGGGCAAACCTTGTACCCGTTCACAAAAATGAAAACTGACCTTTAAAGCTTGACGCGCCTAACTTTAAAGACGGCCAGTTCGTTAGAACTATTTTTTTAAACCTTAGATTTTATCTACAAAATGTACACTGGCGACTACAAAGTTAAGTGTGTCAAGCTGGTTCTAGTTTTGTTATGCACCGCGTTTTACGCTCATGCCGAGAAATTTCTGGGAGTGATTTTTCATGAAAATCTAAGGAAAACAATTACAAAAAAATGTTTTTTTTTTCATTAAGAGGAAAGTTTCCTGTTTCATTCAAAATAATGTTTTGGATTTACGAGTAACCAACCACACTGAATGATCATTCTAAATTCAATTTACGCTATTGACTTATTTAATTTAATTTATAAAACATAGGTCATATAAGATTTTGATTTTTCGTGATTTTAGAGGCAACTTTGGTAATTATTTATAACTACATGTAAAAAAACATTAAAAAAAAAAAACTATTTCAAATTTTGACCATTTAAAGCATTTCTTAATTGGAGTAAGATAATTTTTTTAAGTAATTTTAATTTTGTCACAAATAATTGACAAAGTTTGCATCTAAAATGATAAAAAAAATTAAATTTCATACGATTAATATTTTATAATTTAGGACAATAATGATAGGAAAATATTTTGTGGATTTAAAGAACACCACTAACTATTTCTTCGCTGCACTGATTTTAATACAAGTCTGTGTTATCTTTTTCTTTATACTTACATTTTATTATACTGATAAAAATGTTATACATTCAAGCCTCAATTTAAGGCGTAAATAAGTCATTCAAAACAAAAATTTTATAAAAATTACAATTATATTAATTTCATACCCTTTGATTACATAAAAAATATCATTCTGTTTGGTAGGATACAACCGGAAAAATTTAAAAAAAAAGTACAAATCAGGCCCCGAGTGCTTTCCTCGAAATGACAAAAAAAACTATGCCATTTGTTTTCCGTAGATTTTTGTTTAATCCTTTTCCTCGTCAACAAAACTTCCCGATTTCAAAAATAATATTATGGTGGTTGCTCGGGATTTGGGGAGTTTCTGGGGATTTATTAATTTTATTAGGGAAAAAAACACTCTATCAAGGCCATTGATAAGACCACGTTCCTATTAAACTGTAATCTTTGTGCACGAAGATTAAATAAAATGCTATGAATGCATATTATTATGACGTGATCGTAGATTCATTTGACAACGAATCATAATATTTTCCATTACGATTCAAAGAATGTAATTGGAAAGTAAAATAATAATTTAAAGTAAAATATGCATTAATACACACAATCCTAAGTATGTGTCGTTTTGGTCAACTCTAATTGCGCGACCTATAAGAAGATATGATATAAAAACATAGATACGTACCGCTGATAGATACGTAGTAACCCCTCCCTCTTTCTAATAAACGATGTATGTAACAGATGGAGAGCTCTTAGCGACAGGACCATACCCTTCTCGACGCCTTTCGATATTTAGGAAATTTTATTTTATTTTGTGTGAACTTACGGCCACGTTCCCGACCTGGTCCTATGGCGGTGTTGGGCGGCGTGGCGCGAGGGTAAGGACAGGTGCCGGGGCTCACCTCTGTTACCCCCCGAGCCCCACTCCATCGCCATTCTAGCTGACATCTCTTTACAAGGTACAGACGGCGACTTGACTGAGGGACACTACTCGACCCTCGCTCCCTACCGCTACGGAAGGGTGCTGACACGTTTAACAATCCACGACTATTAAACCAGACGTCGAATAAGATGCTGCCAAGACCTAGATTCAGATAGCACATCTACATTCATTCATTGAAAAATACACAGCATTATTCACCTCCGTGTGCAAAAGGGTCAAATGTCAAATTAATATTATCGTCTCTATTATGCGGTTTCGATTATTTTAGTTTGTGGTTAAGTCTGAAATGAACACTGAACAATATGTTGCGTCAGACATAGATAAGATAAGAGTAAATAATTTTAATGAACTATGTTTAAGTCAATATTTCAGTTTATTAGCAATACCCAAGTATGCAAGTACCTACGTAGCTTACCTATTGAGCATTAAATGCCAAACAGGAGAGTAAAATTTATAATTTTACTCTTTGTTACCCGTGAAAATTCACGGGATGTGTTATTTGTTTTGTCAAGATGAAAACTAAAAAAAAACGTCATATTTTAATATATTTTGTAAACATTTCAATTATAGAATAAAAATAAGCGTCTGATAAAATGTATTATAGGTAGGTACTATATCACTTGTCTGGATTTGAAAACAATATTTTTATAAGTTCTTTGATAATTTTCTTAACATGTGATTCAGTTCCAATACGTACGTTCGCATAAGGAAATTATTTTGTGTTTTTTGACATCAAGCTTACCATTAGTAAACTACAGGGATTTTTTAAATTTACTGAATAATAATAATAACATTGCATTTTTATAGCGCAGTTTTGCCTAACTTGACGAAAACAATAATGTGAAATTGTGCTGGTCACTTCAATTTTTCAACATTAAAAAATCCTCTTTGCTAAGACAATGATCAAATTTCGAACTTTCTGTTTATGAAGAAAGATGAAAGGGTGTAATATTCTCAATCTGTTTACCACTGACGTCAAAAGATGGCAGTCTCATTATAAATTATAAGACTATCAATTTTGATGTTTTAATTTTTTTATGAATATATAATGTCGGTATTCCAATAGTGTATAATATCTGTAATTTTCTTTGCAAGCCTGGAACTAATAGTCGGTACTTACCCTCCACCTTTTTAATATTAGTTAGTATCTCAAAGATGTTTATTTTCAAATACCGCGGCTTTTTCCAAGGCGCTTCGAGCGCTTTCAACGTTCAGCCAATACGAGGAGGCAATGACGAGCGCGTGTTTTGAAATATAAGAATCGGCATTCACTATGAAGGATCAATCGAAGTAGATGAGATCAGGATATTTTAATGGATCGTGCTGGATCACAACATCATTTTCTGTCATGGCGTCCATGGCATGAAATAAAAAAAAAACAAGTGTTGGAATAACTTCAATTTATAGATATGTTTTATGCATTATAATCGTAATGAGTAGTTTGATGATCGTTATTCGATGAATTAATCGGTAGCATAAATAAAACCTGCATAACTCATAGCAAACCTCAAAAACACGTGGATAAGAAATTCTACTACTCGCGATGACCTACTGTAGAAACAAAGATAAGACTATAGTGAAAAATTAAGTATGCGGTCATGACACAAGAATTCACTAACCGTAACCTAGATCAATTGAAACAATTTCTAGTAGAAATGTGGAGATTGTACTTATATGATTATTATTTCTCCGAATAAACGAAGCTGTAAGTGTATAATAATATAACACAAGTTGGTACGTACTTATTGTTCTAATACGAGTGCGATATCAGAACTCGTTTACAAGATTTACATCAAATTCTAATAATGTTTTTATCCAATCGATGGGCACATTCACTAACCACGTATTGCACTCAATAATCGAATAAAAGAACTTGGGTATTACAATATTTTGTTATTGTTTGTTTCACCTCAGAAATCGGTAGGTATTTCCTATAAACGAATTGTGACTCACTCGACGTTGTCAAAGAACAGGTGTTAATCACCAAGCTCCAACCACTACGACATCACTAGTAATATTTTTTAGAAATTTTTAGAAAGTGATTTTTCGCGAGAACTGCCTCAAACGCCACCTATCCTCAAGCCGAGTTGATAAAAACTGATTGCCGTGAAGGCAGTCACACCAAACACCGCAATTTTGGTGGGAAAAGTTGTAACGCTCGTTTCACACGGAACAACATTCATTCGCAATTTGCACGAAGGAACTAGTAGACATCGACACACATGCTTGGGCCTATTGAACGTTGTTATCGATGAATATTGCAGAAACGGGATTAGATGGGAAGATATTTAAAAAAATCATTAATACATAATCTTTGTTTGATTTAAGACTTCTACAGTATTCGTTGTATACTGAAAATATGCACAATTTGAATTGGTTCAATTATTTTCTAATGAATCTTCTGATTCATTTTTCAGTATTAAAAACTGTTATGGTTTGGGAAATAGATTGCTTTACAGTATCTCGATGTAATTCCAGCAAATAAATATTTGTATTTTCACACAAATGCTTGGTTACTGATTATTTTATTAGGTACCTACTTATTTTTTTTGAACTGACTACTACTTTCGTATATTCAGCCGTTGACTGAATTGGCAGTTTCGTATTACCCCGGGAAGCTGTAATTAATATTATAATGGGTACCTTTTTGACTGGCAATGAGAGCATACAGTTTTTTCAATTCCTCGAACAACGAACAGGTCCGGGAATAAAATCAGTCCCGCGGTTTTTTTACTGCCAAAGCAATTCACAAATCCCCTGAGAAAGAAATTAACTGAAAAGAAAACAAAGCTTTTTATTATTTCTAATTTTGAAACTGTTAATTCATGGTGGAACTCCATTTTAATGATTTTAATAATACCAAATTTTTAACTTTATTCCACTGTTTTTGGTAAAATAGTGGAATAAAGTTAAAAAATTGCTTTTATTAAAAACATAACAAAGCTTATTCAGACAGGCTGACTGGTGTCTGATAACTATCCTATTTTACCCACGAATTCAAACACAAGGCAACAGCAAAGGTAAAGGATTCCACAACTTTTAAGTTCCTATTGTTTTGCAGGTCCGTGAATTACGTCGATAATTTTTAAAATTCAAAAGTAAAAAATAACTTTTGTGGCCTAGTCAAAAAAGTTTAAAAGAAAACGGAATATCGGTTTTGCTTCACCTACATTTCGTAAATATGAACATTCAAAATCAAACACTTATAATCGTAGGATTGAGTGCTGAGTAGTTTAAACAGACATTTAATTGGCGGGTAGCGATACTCTGCGGTGGTGAAACATACTCGTATAGTGTATTACGTTAGTTGACGAATAACCCAAGTCAGAATTATTGTTTAATATACGGAATCTTCGCGATCACTGAAATCTCCCTAGATTTTATCAAAAACTCCTTTTCTCTCCTGGAACTCTCTCTCTCTCCCTAGATCTAGGGATGCCTCCGCACGCTTGGTTTTGATCGGTGTAGGTAGTACTAGTCCGTCATTTCAAAAGCTGCCTACAGATTTGGTTGTCCGATTTAAAGGAAACATGCGGAACGAGATCGCAATAAGAAGAAAGGACGGTCAACCGGGTGAGCCTTCAGATGTGGTCGCCTCAGCTAGTATGGATTAAATCGAATGGTCTGTAGACAGTAGGCAGCTTTTGGTAATGCCTTTTTCCGGACAGGATAGTACTTACAGGCTTATCATATTGGTTTTAACAAGCAACGGTTAAATTCGCCTTTGGAATTCTAATGTCTGTAGGTCCCGTTACATGTATACCATGGTGAAATACCCCCTTAGTTTGGTGATACTAGAATATTAATTTTTTTGTCAATGGAATATCCTAGTAAAATTTCAGGCTTATTACAGACACTTTATACTTAATAACATACAGTCGCCGGAATGGCGAAAAGGGCTGAAGCGCCATTTTGGGAAGTTTACACCAGAGTACTTAAATATTTTTTTTGTGTTACAATAAAATTAATAAGTCTTCAGTAACTGGCTGGATTTTTGAAAAAAAATTATAACTCAGGTAACTCAATGCTCTCACTGAGTTACCTAAAGCGACAAAAAGCTAAAAAGTCTCAAATTTGTGTCGCTTGAGTCGAGTCTTTCTCCCAAATGGTAAATATATTTTTAAATATTTAAATAATATCAATAATCTAAAACACAAATATGAAACAGAAAAATCCAAAAAAAAAAAAACTTGTTATTTATTTTCTGTTTCATATTTGTTATTAAGATTTTTAATATTATTTAAATATTTAAAAAAAAAATAAGCATTAATGCTTAGGAAGTTATTTCCAATTTCAAATATATTTAAGGGCCACAAAAGTATTTAGAAACAAACGAGAGTCAGAGCATTCGGTGCATAAAAAAAAATCTGATCAAAACTGCATATTTAACTAATTTTTGACCAAAGTGTCTGTTAAGCCCTTTTGCCTTTTCAGCGACGATATGTTGTGGAAAACTTTGATGAACGAAAAAAAAGTATATCCTTGATGGCATTAATTAGATGGCTGATTAAAATCATCATCCGCTAATATTCAGCAGGTTTTCCCAGACGTACCGGTCGCACCGAGACACGTGTACTCCTGGTCACTCCCCCAACTCTTCGTATCTTTTCGGATACCTACTCGGTGATTAGTTGTAGGTACTATCACCACAAAAGCTTCAACCGAACTAATCACAAAATCAATGCTAAGGGACCTGGGACATGTCAACAGACATCAAGTGGCGGCAGCTGACGGTTGACGGTTGGCTGATGACGAGCGTTACACGAGTGCTGCTGATCAGAATCTAATCGTATGATTGTGGACTTCGGTTCCATAATTTTAAAGAGCAAATGGAAGGATAATAACGATAGCGTAACGAAAAATTATGCACGCGTTTCAGGTCTTCATTTCTAGTAACGGTAGCTCCTCACAAAAAAGTGATGATAGTTTAACATTTAATATTTTAGTAGCTGTAACCCGTGAAATATCACGGGATGTAACTTGACGTGCCAACATGAAACCTGACATTTTTGTTTCTACAGAATCAAAAAATATTAGTTGCTTTGATCCTCCCCATTTTATATTAGTTAAAACATAAATAAATGGCTTGCAAAAGTAAGCCACATTTACGCACATTTCAACTACAGAAAGAAAAAAAATTGTCTGGTGAAATATTTTATAGGTGGGTATCTAATCGCCCGTCTGGATTTTGAAAAGATCGTTTTTATGATTTCATAAGTTTATCAGTGGCGTGCGTTGCTCCTTGACCAAGGGTAAGCTGTAGATTTTCAGGTGGGCAGAAGCAAGCTAAAAGAACTAAGCCGAGGAGTACAATGTGCTCGAGCCGAGTTGTAACTAGACATAAAAAATTATCGAGTAGAAATATTTTCTCAGGCTAGAACCACTGAACGGATAATCCCTATAGTGTGATCAACACCGATTTGAAAGAACACTGAAGGCGTCAATTTACATAAGTCCTTTCGACTCCTAGACCCCAGATAGGCAAATGAAATTGATTATCTGCTCAAGAAATAATTTTGATATTTAAAAATGTTTGATCATGTTTATGACCAGAAGTTATAAAAATTGAGTTTACTTTGGGCACACGGAAACGCCTACAACGCATATCTTTCGGCTTACCTGTTCAGGAGATAGAACCGATTGTGGCACACTTATTTATGGAAAAATTACGTTTTTATTAGAAATTTGTTCTTCTTATAATCTTGAACTTATTTTTATTTGAGATAGGCGCAGCTTTTCAGCATTCATGTGCTGCACGCCACTGATGTTTATTATACAAACATTTCATATGGAGTAGAGCTGGAAGAAGCGATCAGAGTAAATCATCTCTCCTAGGGTCACCCCTGACCTGCTTCCAGAAAAGAACAATGAATATGTCAAGGTTCTTATCGACACAAGCAAGAGCACAAGTAATGAGACAGTGCTCTAACTACCAACTACCAACTGTCAACTATCAACTCCGAGTCCCGAGTGAAGATCATTGTGACTTGCAAAACACTCATTATTCATTATTCACAATTATTATTCAAGCTTGACTCCGACTCTAACGCTGATGTAGTGTTTGATGTTTGTCTCGGATAGTGAAAACGCCAGGAAAACCGTCATGAATGATCTATTTGCAAATATGTTACATATTATTATAATGTGTTTATGGCAAGATATTCTATTATCTATTAGGAGGAACTATTTTTTTTTACCTGATTACTATTTATAAATAAAGTAGGTACCTACACGCATTCAATTTTTTATTTACTTTTTATTTTTTATAACACCATCAATTCACATTTATAATATGTTGGAAGATGTTTTCTCTTTTTAAATTTAAAGGAGGTACTTTTTGGAAGTTTTCTTTTGGTTTTAATTATAGCTACCTAAGGTACCTATCGCAGCGAGTGTAGAGTCAAACACAACTCGCACGGGTGCATTGCCAATGTCATACACTTGCTGTCCTTTTTTATCGCTAACAACAATAAGTAGGTGTAAGCAAGACAAAAGGCTGTTTCTCAGCAACTTTTCTCGAGGATATCGCTGACGGAAGAGTATACATATGCACCAATACACATAATCCTAAGTATCTGTTGTTCGCATCAACTCTAATTACGCGACTTATACCGATGTATCACAGTAGATGTTTAATGTTTCCAGTTAATCTCTGATTCTAGGCCCGTTTCAGTTTTTGAACAAATTGTCATCGGCTTACAAGTATAACAACATGACCGTTGTAATTTTTAGCTGATCACAATTTGTTCATAAGGTAAAACGGACCGATAATCAGCGTTTAACGAGGACCGTTCGAATGTAAAAAAAAACAGAAAACGGCGCTAGTCATTGAATTGTAACGATTTCGCGTGTGTCGAATGTTTGAAACAGCCCGCACTATGTTTAAAAGCTTAAGTAAATACTAACGATTCAACGTTACCGAAAAAAATCATCAGTTATCTCATCCAAAATTACTGCTTTTAATTGATACAAATTGCAAATGAGCTTACAAATATTTTCTCTTCATTTTGACCATATATTTATTACTAGACACAAAATAATTAGCATGATTTTCGTACAACCTTTAAAAAATGAGTTAGATTTACTTTTTAGAAAGAATGTACCGAAAATATCGTTGAATTTCTATTAAGGCAAGAAAAAGTAATCTAGCAAAAACTGCGTGTCCCAGTAAAACTCTCGAACGGTAAGCGCTGGCCTCATGAAATTAACACAACATTTAATCTGAGGTCGCGTAGCTATTTTCGGCAGGCAACAGCATTTCTATCGTGCCTCATGGAGCTAAAAAATCTACATTTATTTCTTTAAAAAATAGGACAAGATTGTTTGTTCAACTTTTTTCAATTTCTGTAAAAAATTGATATTCTGGAAAAGTCGGTTAGGAAAACTAAAATAATACAATATGTAATAAAAACAAAATATTGTTTAGCTATATGAATATGTATATTCCGCTGCGCCCCGGCTTTATAGTGCAGCCATGGTGAAAACTTATCCACAATCAAACGGAAAAATAAGAATTTTACTGACGTAACAAAACTGGATAACCTCAATAAAAAAACTTCGATATTTTGATTAAAAAATTCTTAAAATTCTTCCGAAAAACTTTAATTATTTTCATATCCTTGAGAATATCTTCCGATTCCTACTTCCAACAGTATGTATTCAAATATATTATTATATGTTTTTAATAATGTTATTTAAGATACGAGTGAAGGTTGTGTTATAAACTCTAAGTTACGAGCCAATAAAATTCTGTCAAGTTATGTGTTTATCCAATTAAGTATTTGCAAACAATCGTTTGTCAAAGTAGTTATTAAAGGTCATGCAATATCTGAGATTCTCGATGGTGCCGGGTGAAGGGTGGGCACATAACACCTTCATCTATGCCAAAACAATGTTATAAACACCCTCATCCACTCGTCTCCAGCATGATATATGCTAACTGCCTCTTCCCCTGGCGCGGAATCGAATTCTGACTCACACAAAAAGCCTGTTTATCAACACAAAAATCCTTTTTCACATAGTAAGTGTGATTTTGAGCAGTGTCGGATCTAGGGAGGACCAAGGGGAGCAGGCGCCCCTGGCGGCACACCCGGGGGTGGCGAATTGTACCTTGCAAGGGAACAGTCAAAGCCAACTTTGTTCGCCCAAAAATCCTATGTTCCTAAATCTATCACTGCTTTTGAGTATAAATATCAATTGAGGTAGGTAAAACAATAATGTAACCAAATTCACCAGACTAACAATTGCAATAGAAAATATGTATTTACCCGTGCCCCCTTATCGGTTACAAGCCACAGGTTTCAAGCTTTCAAGCTAATAAAATATGATGACGTGTAAAAGGTCTGCGTATAGGCAAAGTAAAAAAGGGTACCAATGAAGTTGTTGCGCATAGTGTGAAGGCTTGCATGGCGACAACTTTCTTCTTGACGTTGTGTGTACGATATTAAAACCGGCTATATTTTTTTACCGCGAAAACAACCCTCGACCAGTATGAAAATGGTACTTACATGAAACGTTGAAACGTTTAAAAAATAATTTTATAGCTGAAAGAGTTCAGATAGCTTTTAATTTTTAAAACTTTTCTGTTTGAAAAATAAAATAATAACCCATAGATAGGGTTATATTATTAAAAGGTATTTCCCATAGTAACAAAGAGGTTGTCGCAATAATTCATCTAGATATATTATTTTCGAGCTGGTAGAGAAGTAATAGGAAAGCAACCCAGTTTCGAGTAAAAGTAAGGTATGTCAGCCATTATAATTCTTATTTGGTGCAAAGAATTTCACCTTTATGGCGGGCTAGCTGCATTTTTTGTTAATGTTTATGAAGGTTGAAATTCGGATTAAAAGTAAAGAAATAATCCTACCTAAAGGTCTTGAGTTTCTCTTGTAGCTGGAAGGCGAGCGTCTTCCTCAGGGGTCCTGGGGAGGCTCCGGGAGACCCATTGTCCGTGGAGACTCCCACCATGGCCCGAGCCAGCGCCATGTCATTCTCATCCATATCCGCTGTCCAGCTGTCTAGCTGTCTAGCTGTCCAGATGTTCAGATGTCCAGATGTCCAGAGGTCCAGATGTCCAGGTGTGACGAACCAACTCTTAATCCACCAAGCTAATCCCGAACTGGTTCTTGCTTCAGACAAACCGACCGATTGCCCAATCTAGATCAAAAAGTAATTTACGATGCCAGTCGGGTCACTTTTGCAATCACACGAGTGTTTTTATTTTATTATGTATACAGATTTACCATCGATGGTGCAATTAAAACATTGTCACAGACGGTACACTTTACCGCAACGTATAATTAATCAAAAACTGTTTTATATTATTTTACAAGCTGATTTCTAGAACAATATTATTAATCATTATTATGTTAAAAAAAAACAAACAGCAGTTGTCACTTTGACACTGAATTTGGTGGTTTAATTATATCACCATAGATAAACACCGCTTCATTTTGCAAGAATTTTTGTTATTTATTTAAGTAGGTACCCAAGGTTATTAATAGTACCTACCTACCTAACCAGAGAGATTAGAAGTAACACAATCGCAATCACGGAAAGCAACGGGGTAAATATTTAGACAATACGACCTCAGCAAACCGAACGATAAATAATACTGCTGCCTTTTTACAACAAAACCTCCTCATAAACTCCTGGTACATGTTGCTAAATACTTTAGATAATATTTTGCACCTGGGGGAGTGAACAATGATCGATCAGTGGTGTGAAATCATGGGCGGTTCGCGATTATTTAATTACATATTTCCATTTTGTTAGTATTAAGAGGTTGCAAAACGAGAACACGTAAATTGTGGAACCAAAATTCACTAGGAACGTAACTACTAACTATGTTAATATTGCATTTATACATTATTTACAAGTTATTTATAGGCACTTTGATTGCTTTGTCGTCTGTACAGTATACTGAGTAGACTATTTTTTTCTATTTATCGACGGAATAGTCGAGTCTCTGCTATCGATTTATTCCAACATGAGCACCATGGCACGCCTACTAACTTCTCTGTACCTGATAGTGCCAAATATGTCAGATGGGTATCCGTGGTGCAATATAGTAAAAATAAAAAAAGGCTTGTTTTTTATGCATTAGTCCGATTTTATAAAACTTATTTCTGCGAAACCCAAAATGGCCGCTTCTGATAAATATTGGGTGGAAACCTGAGTTTTGGGAGGAAAACACATCGGATCAGGGAGGGGTTTAAGATTTATAAGACGTTTTGTAATTTGAGGGTAATAGCAGAAGAGGATAGAGAGAACACGTTAAATTATAATATTGGTGAAAAGAACCACACCATTATTTATTTTCTACCTACCAACTAATTTGTCTTGGCCTGTTACTAATTACTATTTCGTATTAAAATTCACACTTTTTGGAAAATATGGATACTGTCATAATTATGGACATTACATTACAAATTTCAAACCAACCGACCAATAAATTAACATATTCTTAGAAAAATATGGTTTAGTGTTAATTTTCGAATATCACGGTCCGAATAAATTAAAGATATTTGCTTTTAAAAGGTATTAAAATGGACACACTTTGGTACTTACTAAATGTCAAGGATACACGTATATCACGGAAATAAACATCATATTGACTGAATTCATTTGTAGTGTTTCGAAATAGCTTTTTTGCGTTTTAAACAATAAACTTAAAACATCCCGGTACATAGATACCGGTACCTAAATATTAAAAAAGTATATTTACAACTGTAAATAATTTTATTTGTGGGTATGTACGACCGTACGAGAGTTAACTTTTCAAATTTGGAACTGATGTTAATTGAAGTTATCAAAAAAAAAACTATTCCGACAAGCAATTAAGTAGGTCCACCTATAACATATTTTACAAAAACAGATGATTGACATTCAACTGTCAGATTTTTAGGCGTTAACAACTAGTATTTGAATAACATGCGTTGATAAGCAGGTGAAGGGGGTAGATAAATATGTAAAATATGTCAAAAACTGACAAAAATGTATGGTGGAAGTTTTAAAAAGTTGTTTTGCATTAATGTTTTTTTTATAAATGTGGCGGAATGGCAGTACATATTGTGATTAGTTAAGTTTTGAACATTTTATAATGATTTCACCGAAAAACGCTGTAAACAAAAAAAGTCTAAAATATCTGTGGTGTGATTCAGCAATTTTGAATGGAAAAATAGGCATTCGTTTTGAATCTGTAGACAACATTTAAGCGGTAAAGAAAAATTGAGACCTCTGAGCATAAATACTTATTTACTGCTAAGAATTCCTTCCCCAGAACAGCAGCACTGACCTTTGGTTTTGTCACTGAGTTCATAAAGCAACTACGTACAAACGTACATACACACAGTTGGCACCTGACACCTGCCCAGACACTGAACAGATAATACCTAGAAGTGTAACTAATATCGATTTTAAAGAAAACCTTTCGACACGTAGGTCCCAGACAGGCCAACGAAATTGATTCTCTTTTCGAGAAAGAAATTCAATATTTGAAAAGTTTGATCAGTTCACCCGAAGTAAGAAAAAAATGGCCTTACTTCAGGCACACCAGACATGCCCCCAACACACTTCCATCGGTTTATCTAGTCAGTGTGCCTGAAGGAATGTAAACACACACTTACTACGCGATCTTATCAATCGTGGAATTACACCGAAGGACTGGAGGTCGCATTTAATTGACAGACCAACAAATAATTATTTTTAATATAATCCACGAAATCAATAAAAATAAGTTACGCAATTCTATTTATAATTAGACCAATAAACCCACTAGTTGGGCGGAAGTACATGGACAGGAACTTTTCACGTCAAATTCTTGATTACAAAGCTACCTATTTGAACTGCATGCATTTTTTTGTTTTAATTTATTATACATATTTTAATTTTGTACTTGGACTCTAATTAAATTGTTAAATAATTTGTGAGTCTGTAATAATATAAATATGTAAGTAATAATGAAGTGCGGTGGAAACTCGGTTTACGAGCATGATTCGTTCCGGAAACGTGTTCGTATAACACTCGTATAATAGAGCAAATTTCCCCGTAAAAAATAACGGAAACTAAAACGATTCGTTCCAAAACGTAAAACATTCATATAAAAATATTTTTTGTACAAGTGTATGTAATTTTTTTATATTTTTTATTAAAAAACATACAAGTAAACGAATTTATTAATTATTTACTAGCGGAATCACTGCTATCTAACACTGTTGGTTCAAAGATTTATCGCCCGCACTGCTACAGCCTTTACTCGGGTGGAGATTTTCTACATTTTTGGTATTGTTAGCTCGTATAGCGAGATATCGTTCGTTTATGAAGTTAAAATTTGCAAAAAATATTTACTCGTCTTGGTGCTCACATACCAAAGTTACTCGCAATCCGAGGTTCCACTGTACTTGAATTATCCGCGAAAGGTGTATTATTATAATGATTGTGGGTGCTGGTCAGGTCGGTCCGGCCCAATGACAAGGTTGTATGGAGCCTGCGGTTTACTCACGCGCCGGGGAAAGACTGGTGGAATGAGTGAGAGAATTTGAGATTCTGTCGCCGCCTTTTGTCTGAGCCAATGGACTCATACGGGCCTAGGACTCGGAGGAGGGGTTCGTTCATACACATTCAGAAATCGGCCAACACTTGTACACATTCTATATGATAATATAATGGATTAACATCTAGTGAGTCAACCACCCCTTTTCTGTGACTGGCCAGGGTGTAACTTTGCGTGTAGGAAGTATATTGCAGGGGTCGATACGAAAGATCATTTGGAGAAGAAAACTTCTTGGGTCCGTAAACGAACCGTTTATTGCGATGACAGTTAAAGCCTAACATATTTTTATTATTACCCATCCCCTAGCTTAGCAAAGAAGCCTCGACATTATTTGTTGGGGATAGGGTATTTTTAAAACCTTTTTCTTTAGATAAGCCTCACTTCATCTGTATTTCTGAAGGGCGGGGAGGTGATACATAATATTATTACAACTCTAAGTTTTTTCATCGGAACAAGCATGACGTAAATATGCAAATTTTGGCGACATCACCAGAAGATTACGCTATACATCGGGTTAATATTTATCTCCGTCAACTCTGCGGCCACAGAAGACAAATAATAATTACTCTAAAACCTGGGTTGGAAGCTTTTTGATGGCAATGCAGAGGCAAGGGCAGACTGGTCCGGAGCAACTAGGGAATTTCTAGGTTGGCATACGTTCCATAGGGCTGAATTTTCCGACGGCTTTAAAACAATACTTGTGGACTATTTATAATTAGACAGACATATTAATTTACTTTAGGGCTATTTTGCCTTGTACCGATTAAATACTCTAGCCAAACTCTCCCTCCATGATATGGAATGCGCTTGTAAAAAGGAAAGGCTTAACTTTTTTTACTAAGTCACAACAAAAATAAATCAACTTTAAAATAATCAATTCACCCCAGTTAAAATAATGCAGAAGGATTAAAACATCTAACAAATTTATAATGCGAGGAAAAACCGTATTTACCCAATTTTCGGGATTAATTAGTTTCAAAGTTTGCCTCTGAGCGTGGTTAGGTAGGTATTTTTAATTGTTTCCTACGGTTTGGAGTTTTTTTATAAATTATTTTTGAAGGAAAATGAAATAATAGCTTTGTATCAGACCACAGATTTTATTTTAATTTTATGACCGACCGGTTTCGCTTAACCTAAGCATCATCAGAGTATAACATTAAACTAATTTTTTTTTTGTACCCTGATGATGCTTAGGTTAGGCTAAACTAGTTGGTCATAAAAATAAAATAAAACCTGTGGTCTTATACAAAGTTATTATTTTATTTGCACTGAAACTGTAAAACCATAAAGTGATTGCTTTCTACGAAAATATATATTATTTTTTGTACCCCAGAGGATTTAATTCTAGGTCCATTTTACCGGCTTTAAAATCGATTTTCGACGTTAATTAACTTGGGTATTTCATTTTTGTATTTGTTATTTTGCCGCTGGATAGTTAAAGAGTTTTGTCATTAGGCGGTTTTTTTTACTTTTTTACCTCTGAATAGATCTTAAAATTACATTCATAACAACCTTTGGCCGCTTGTAAAGTTGTAGTAGTGTGTCAGGGTGTCCCTATTCATTGTAAGAGCATAGAATGCAGATTGTAAAAATGGCTCGTTCTGTAATTTACGAAACGTTGAATTTACTCTTAGGGGCTATTTCACCACCTCTCAATAAACTACTATTCATTAGTTAACTCTAATCATCGGAATATTCGTTAGTTATCTCCTTCCGCAAGTTTGGCTGGCAACGCCGTTTTTTTTCAAATCTTATCCCGTCTGCTTGACAGCAGACGGGATAAGGTTTTATAACTTTATTGTATTATTCAGGGACTATTTCACCACTTCTCAAGAAGCTGTCAACGTAAAGTGCACCCCAGTAGTTAGAATCTATTTTCTGATTTAAAATGGCGGCGTACTGTTTTGACAGCTGACAGTAGGCGAGTTTTCTGTTGAAGTTGATTTTTTACTGTAATTATGGAAGTGGTTGAAGATTTAAATATCTTAGACGAACAGGACATGGCGGAAAGACGTAGACCGCGTGTTTTCAAACCAAGAGTCAATTTTTTATACGTCTTAGATGACATTGAGTTTAGGTCAAGATTTCGCTTGACAAAAAATGCCGTAAAGGAGATACAAAATCAAGGATAAAATCTCTCCAAGAAGCACACGGTATGTAATTCTAATATACGCCTTCACAATATATCACGGAATATACTATGAAATAACAACAATCTTTGGCAGTACAATATACCCACATACAACATGTTCATGCTTACAAACTATCAACCTTTACCAAGCAATAATAGACACTCCCCAATGCACTTCACTAATATAATTTAATAATAAAGTTATAAAATAGAAATATGTTTTATTTAAATATAGAGACGCGTTTAACTATTTGGTGACAGGGATGTAATGAGCTTCGCGCGCGAATGTTGTGTTGTAAAAGTTAGTTTATGTTAGAAATAACGGCATTGTATTGACAGACGTGACAGCAGACGGGATAAGGTTTGAAAAAAAGCGACGTTGCCAGTTAAACTTGCGGAAAGAGATAGCTAACGAATATTCCGATGATTAGAGTTAACCAATGAATAGTAATTTATTGAGAGGTGGTGAAATAGCCCCTTATTATCTACGAGCATTTTATACAGATACAGTCTTGTCTGTTTTAGGCGGATTATGGCAACATACCTACATTGTGATGAAATAGCAAAAACATTATTAATTATTTATTTACATCGTTTCGGGGTGGTAGGTACTGCGAAACTCCAGGGTGTTTATTAATGACACTGATAAACTAATAACATAATTAAATAACTGAGATTCTGTTTCACTTCTTACAACTGTGTTTAGTTAGTTCAACTTTCTTCAACATATTTCCTCTATTTTTCACTGTTAGTTATATTTACTATCTTATTTTACTAATATTATTTTTTACTATTTGCACTGTTAGTTCATATGTAAAAGCTCCATGGGCGTATATACAAAATAAATAAAATTTTAAAACATTTTACCGTCCACTACAAGCGGTAATCTACCGCTACTGACTTGCCAAATGCGAAATCTGCTGGACCGACAGAAACTTAACGACTGATTGGTTATGTTTTATCTTATTTCATATATTTTAATGTTTTGCACCAACAATAACCATTGATAATGTGATATAATCATTTACCAACATAAAATTAATTCATTTAAAAAAACGTCGTTTTACGATTAGTAAAGCATTTAAGTGAGCAATTATAGGGCCGTGCAAGTTGACATGTTTTTTTTTAAGTCTTAGAATTTTTCATACCTCCGAAATTAAATTCAATATATTTGGGTAGGTACTAATCTAATTGGTACTGATTAGTATTCTTGCAAGTATGAAGACGCTCGGATATCACATTTGTGCAATATTTTATTAGCTTTGCATATTTAAATCTTACTTCCAGGTGCATCTTCCTTTTCCCCATCTCCTTCCCCTCCCTACTACCTTCAGCCTCACAACATACCCCAATTGGGGATGCCATAGTCTCACTGGCTCTAGATGGCTGAGAGCAATGCGGTATTCACTATAAAAATAATAAAAAAAACAACGACAATATAAATAGAAAATCCGAGGTGAGTAAAAAATTAAAAATAAAAAAAAAACAGAAGAAAAAAAATAAATAAATATAAAACTTGAAAGAAAAAATATTGTACTCTAAATCTTTTACCATTTTTTCAGCTCCCTTTGAAGATCAAACCACATTTTTTTTACTGAATTGGTTAGCATACCTGTATGTACATATTTTACAGATAAATGGATTCTTCGCTAATTAACCACATATTTATTTAATATTTTTGGCTTTTGCCATCTCATTTTCCTTCAATACCAGATAATTATTAATTTTATTCAAAATCACAGGTACACAGTATTCCAGAGTTCCAAACTGATTTGGTATTAATGGAATTTTCAGTCCTTTTTTCCGTGAACGGGGTGCTGTGACTGTGCACTGTTTTTTTTTAACATATTTTCTCCCCAATTGTAACTCAAATTTTTGTTGTTTTTTTGTTCAGTTTTGTTTCGTAACTTTTTGAGGCATGCGCAGTTTTTCATCCACTATTGACCGCACGTCACTGTATCTAAGGATAGGTATCATTAATCCCTCGTTGCTCGAAAATGGCATGGTCTATAAAATAATGTGGGTTAAGAATGAAGGCTAGACGCCGCCGATAGCCGCGGCCCTCCTCAGGGAGTCACGATACGTATTGGATCATCGAGCCCCCGGGCCCGCCGTAATGCATTACGTACGAGTATGTTGCCTATCTGTCAGCTCGGATCTCGCTTTAAATAGATCTAGTGTGGACTTGAAACTAAGATAAACCTTTGTTTCAATTTATTTCACTCTTATTTCGTGACCTGCGTGAGGTACTTTTCGGGAACAATACGAAAAACAATATTTTTTACAGCGAGCGTAGATTAAACTAAAAAGCTTTATAAGAAAACATGTCTGTTGCAAAAAATCGCTTTTATTGTACAGCTAATGTAAATATTTTTCAGGGAAAAAAATGGTACATAATACGTTTTTATAAATTGGAGTGTTAAAAAAGATTTTTAACACTCCAAAAACGGGATGTTTAACCGAGATTCACGTTTGAATTAATTCTGATGAATCTGTAATATAACATCAATCATTTTCAACGGTGCATCCGTTATGACTTCGCCTTTTTTTCGAAACGCCTGATTTCTAGGGTACTGTGTTCTCTTATTTTTTTTCTTTTCTTCATTGTGGGGTTCTACAAAACAAACACAAACATTATTTGACAGCGCCATAACTCGACAATATGTAAGTACCTACCTCTCAGGAGAGAAGAAGCCTTCGAATGATTGACGCAATTTTCCAGGAAGAAAAGTTTTAGGTTCGAAATTTCAGATTCCTATTATAGGTATCGCAGCAAATATAGTCAAACACAGTGCCAAGATAGATCCATTATTGCATGCACTTGTTGTCAGTTTTCCTAATAACAATAAGTAGGTGTAAGCAAGACAACAGGTTGTTTTTCAAGGCTGTTTTCTCTTTCAACTTTTAGCAAGGACGAAAAACATCGCTGCCGAAAGTGTATACTCGTACATATGTATTTTGCATCAACTCTGTAATACCGTAACCACCTACATTACCGAGAGCTAACATGTTCGTAGATACTGATTTTCTGTATTCTGCCATATTTTAAACTAACGATAACTGTTACCTTCAATAACTACACTTATTATATTATATTATGTGACCCTGGTAGAATGGCATATTGTGCAAGCATGGGAGCAGAACGCGTCTATGTTATAGCTGGTTTTATTAATTAATGCATGTGACTCATAACGTATGAGTCACATGCATTAATTAATAAAACCAGCGATAAGTTAGAGGGGCTTTCTGGTCTGTTGATTAATAAATTATTCGTAACATATCAAGATATCAATCGCCTATATCACAAATATACGTCAAACCATAAAACAGGCTTATAAAATATAGTTTTACCTTACTGAGAAACAATAAAATGTGATATTATAATATATTGACTAAATAAAAAACGAAATTAAAACCCGAATCATAATATTTTTTACGAGTAGTGGTATTTTTTTATAGTATACCTAGTTGTCCTAGTATATAAAACTACACCAATTTGTTATCTTTTGTCCTTGCCTTTCATTTTACTTCTACAAATAGTACGCCTAAAATACGTATCGTCGCCGGAAAAGAAAAAGGGCTGAAGCGCCATTTTTGGAAGTTTACACCAAAGCACTTTAAAGTCTTTTTAGTTTTATAATAAAATTCATAAATCTTCAGTAACTGGTTGGATTTTGAAAAAAACAGTTAACTCCTGTAACTCAATGCTCTCACTGAGTTATTTGAAGTGACAAAAAGCTAAAAAACGTCCCAAACTTGTGTCGCTTGAGTCAAGCCTTCTCCCAAATGGTAAATATATTTTAGATGGCTGAAGGCCACAAAAGTCTTCAGAATCAAACGAGAGTCAGAGCATTAGATGCAGAAAAAAAATCTAATCAAAACTGCATGTTCAACTCATTTTTGACCAAAGTTTCGCTTAAGCCCTTTTGCCTGTCCAGCGACGATATTTTAAAGATTTTAAATGTGTACTTCCAACCTACTACAATGCATATACAATTACAGCTTGACACACTTAACTCTGCAGTCTGTGTCGTCGATAGAGTAGATTTTCAGTTAGCAAAAATACTATGCATTACAAATAGTTCGCTTGCGAGGGCGTCAAGCTGTATATACTACGTTCACTTTATTATGTCGAGGATGCAACACAATACATCCTATTTGGTTTTAATACGATTTGAAATATATGTTTTTTACTTTACAATTATTGTTTTTAATTGTAAGTTAATGCCGACTTGCACAGTCTGCCGAGATTTAGAGCTAAAAAAGATCAAGTGCGCTTTGTTTCAATTTTTCGAAATTTCTCGCTTTTAATTATTTTGCTATGGCTAGGTGGAAAACCAGTACCACCAATCTATTTATTGAAGAACTACATAAGCTCGAGTGCCTCTGGGATGTTTAAAATATTATGTACGAATATGGCTTCTTACGGTATTTTTTTATCAATCGACGCTAGGTGACAACGGAAACCTCTGAAATCGCTTGCATGCAAGTTAGTGTGTGTACTGTATATTACTATAGACATGTTTAGGTATTGTAGAGAATGTTGACTCAAACACAGTATTTACACAAATGCATTGCCTGCTTACAGCATGTTTCAAACTTGTTATTTGACATCAGGAATGAAAATTATGGTGAAATTTTCACTTGAAAAAATGAAAAAAACTTTCGGTTGTTTCAGTTTTTTTTTTGATCCATTGTATTTATTATTTTCAAAAAGATTAGATACTTTTCTAAATAGTACTACTCTAATAGATACAAAAAAGAACGAATATTCAAAATTTATCATCGTATGCACCTGTCGTCCCTTTGTCGCTCAAAACAATAAATAGGCATAAGCAAGACAACCGGCTGTTTCTCAGTGACTTTACGCAAGGACATCGCTCTCGGGAGTGTAAGCGGTAAACGTATGCACCGATACACACAATCTAATTGCGCGACTGTACTCACAGCACAAAACTCTAACTCGAGTGACGCCCAATTATTATTTAACGACCGAGGAAAGCCACAGCCATAAACAAACGGGTTGCGATACTTCTACCTAATGAAGCTGTTAATCGATCTGGGATAATTAATCAAATAACGCAAACAGTATCGTGAGCTGCCGAGATTCATTAGTCATTAAAGTCTTATAGGTTTAAATTACCAAACAATCATTAGATATTTGGTTGCCTAGCCTAAGGTAACACGGCCCATTAACCCCTCACTGCCGATCTAGACAATGTGATACATACCACCAAATAATAGAATAAACTCCTTACAAAAAAATCTTTTTACTATTATTAACAAAAGTCAGTTGTTACAAAATCTGTCAAAAGTGTAGATGAGCTGTTTTTTGTTTGGTGATTTTGATGGGTATTTATTACGCCGGACGTCGATGATTAATAAAGAAAAAGAAAATCTTAAAAAGAGTGTGATGATTTTACTGCAATTGCATACTTTTCAGCAATGGAAATTAAGAAATTTAGACACAAATTAACGGCACATTTGGTAAATTTTTCATATTTCGGTGAATAAAAAAATACAAAACCTGTTTTTGTTAAGCATTGATGCTCGATGTAGCATTTTATCTAAATCAGAAAAAAAACCTTTTTTCACTTTGTAAAAGAGAATCAGGCCGTGAAGGGTTAAGTTACGTAAAAAAGTGTTCTCAAAAGAATAATAATAATAATAAAAAGTAGGTAGGTACCCAACTTTCGATATTTTTCGCATTATATTACTAAATGGCCTGATTAATCTCAGTCAGGTATAGAATAACTAGTTCAGGGTCTAATGAACGTTCCGCCAGCCTGAGATATTAACACTAAATGGGTATACTCGTAGATGCAATCATTTCATTATTTGAAAACCACCGTGTACGAGTACAATAGCCGTAACGTAGTTAAGAGCGGAAAACCCCAAATATTGTATTTGAGAATGAAGGGGAGAAAAACAACAAAACCAAAATAAGTGTCTAAATAATAAGTTGTGTAAGTTTTCCTCTCAAAACATAAAAACTCTTACCCCGAAAATGGTAAAAAAAGATTGAATTTTTTTTTGTGAAAGTATTAATTATTTTGGGAAGATATTCTTTAGTGATTTTTACCAATTTTACCCACAGTATCGGCTTATCAAGATACGAAGTTTTGTACTTAAATTGGATTAAATCTCGATGTTATGAGGCTGTAGGAATTGTGAAACTGTTTAGGTACCTAGTTATGAAGATCTAAAACCATAACGCACTAAATCCAATTTACCTAAAACAATAGGTAAAATTGAAATGGGCAAAGTTACCTACTCCATAAGAAGCAAAGCAAAGTTTTGATGGGTGTTTGAGAGGTTCCCGCTTTTCTACAACTCATGTGTGACGTCACGCGACCAGTATAGTGTCCCGAGCGCGAATAAGTTAAAAAAGATCACCTATTTTAATCATTTTGGTGTAATACAATTTTGCGAAATAAGATACATTTTTTACAAGTAAAATCGGAACGGGTCATTGCAAAGTCAGGGAAAGCAATATATTATATATATCGTCGCCTTCAGCCGTGGAGCGAAAAGTCAAACATTCTTGATAAACATGAGTTAGATGCGTCAAAGTGCATAATTTTGAACCCCGCATCTATAATCATGACTGCGTGAAAAATCCCTAAATAGATTTATATTTTATTTTCCGAAAGTCATCAAACCTCTTAGATATCTATCGCATACCAACTATCCACTTCTAAGTTTAGCGATAGTTAATTAAAGAAAGTTAACTAAAACATGCTTGTGAAAAATCACTAATACTTTAAACTCATAGTAACCGGTATTGCGAAAAATCACTAAATATATTTTTGGTATTTTTTTAATATACTTTTTACAATTGTATAATCTGAAATTTACATTACAATCTGAATACAGCCATAATTATTCAAAAAATATTTATTATCCATAAATAGACATTTAAAATTCCAATCACTAAACACGGATAATCTCAAAACTTTCAATTTATTAATTAGTGACTTTTCGGTCCACGACGACGATATATACATTTAAAAAATAAAAATGTTTTATTTTAGATTAGTAAAAAAAATAATAAACGGTGTTGAAGAAACACTGTATGGGCTGTTACAAATATTCATCGCATCGACATAATTCAATGATAAGTGCCATTTAGCTGTTTTTTACATTTGAACAGTCCCCTTTAAACGCCGATTGTCAGTCCATGATCAGCTGAAAAACATAACGGCCATGTTGTTATGCTTGTCACAATATACTAACCTAAAATAAGTTCATAGCAATTTTTACAGTATAGTTGAAAATTAAATTTTTCTACCCTGCAGACTTTGCGAGGACCCTTCCGGGTTCTATTTGTAAGAATAATAAAGTAGACTTTTTTTGTATGGAAAAATTTGAATCTACATTTTTTCACTAACATCAAGTCCTGTAGCTGTTTTTCGTCTTTTATTGTTCGTCTCACAAGCCTCATACAATGGAAAATTCCTTTAGTTTTTGTAACATCATGGTCGAGTTTTGATATTCTGCTTCTGGCTTCTGGTGGCCTGTGATCATAAGTTAGCATCTAAGCATAGATGTTAGGAGAATAGGTCAAACCATTATCATTCATGTCAGAGGGTAACTCCCGCTAGTTCACCAAGCTAATTAAGCTGTTTTATTTTTTATTCAATGAGAATTTATTTTTTAAAACATACAAAGGTGGTAAAGCAAAAAAATAAAAACTATATTTAGTTTGATAATTATTCTTATATTTTGTAGATTGCATTACAAGTATCAAGATAAAAACTACAAAAAAGATAAAATATTTTGAAGCTCATAAGTTTGTGAAAATTCATAGTGAAAAAATTGTATTAGAATACAACTTAAGTATATAATATTAGGAAAATAGCATCAGTAATGCACAATAAAAAAAAAAAACTCGGTAGGGGAAAACAAATTTTAAAATACATATATATATATTTTTTAATACATAATAGCGATAAGCATTTACAAGATCAAACTATGTGTAGATGGTAAATGTGTGTAAATATTGAATAGGATCCAATTTTACTGTGTTTTATAAATCAGTCTTTTTGGTTAAAAATAAAAGCAATAGAAAATTAACAACACTTTGTTGATTTATCCGTAAATTTAGCACAGAATTTTTTTTACAACATTTATATAATATGTCATAAATTAGGTAATTAGAAGTTGCCACAGTCAAATTATGTTTTTTTAAATTAATTAAATGTAAAAAAATTACTCAGTGTTCATAACGATAGAAATGACAAATAAAATAAATGAATCACTTTCTCAAGTATTACTAACATTAGTTTAAGCCTTAGATATATAAATACCACTGATAGAAATACTATACTAAGAAAACAAAACCAAACTTAAAAAAGAAACAGAAATACTTCCCTGACCATAATACATAAGCAATGATTTATTTCTACAATCAATACAGTAGCATTCAACAAGTCCAACTTTAATCTACAAGCTAATGCACTAATCCAAAAACCCTTACAATTGAAGTAATTCACCCTACAATTCTAAAACTACAATGTGCTCAATCCTTGACCCACCAATATAATGTTTAGGCAATCTATAGTGCTTACTTACTGCTAAGACTTTTCCTTCTTCTATTTAAACGAAGCAGTTCCTGTCTGCTCTTACGGCAACTTTTCTTACATTTCAACCGATACAATAATAATAATAATTTTAATTAATAATTAAGACAGTGAACACAAAAAAAAATTAAAATATTCAACAAAAGAGATTATAATATCCCAAGAACTACATAAAATGATTAAATAGGTCTAATTGACAATTTAAAAACAAGAAATGTTTCTAAAACTAAAATAAACTTCCAGAAATTGGGAGAGCTATTAAGTACGACGCATTGATAATGCAGAATACCGCACAACCCCATGTAAAAAAGTAATATATTTGAACATAATGCTTATAAATAACATTATCCTCTGGTCGATCTTTTCACAACACATATTTATGCAGTTTTTCAACACAAATACAACATTTTAAATGCAAGAATCATACATAGTTAAGATATAAGACAAGACATATACCATTTTACTTATGAATGCAGTGTTAATTTTACACGATGCATAAGGTCGGAAGTGTAAAACTTGACTTACCTAACCACAGGGTAGGTAAAGTAAAACCTAATTTAACAATACCAATGCTGAACCGGAGCGAAAGAATCTAATAAGTAAGATGGATAGAGTTCCAACCGTCAGAGGATTGGAAGTGCCAGGAAAGAAAATACAAATACAAAATTTTGTTGCCATTTTTCTTTACCGTTTTGATTACCCTATTCTAATCAAATATCCTTAATTTTTATTGAGCACTATCTTAAGTTGCTCCACCTCTTTCAACATCTCATTGACATAGCGTCTTAACTCCATATCAATTTTTCGCAATATTTAAAAACACATTCACTCCACCAATCTTAAAATATTGATTATTCCCCTTTCCCTCAACGCGAACTTTAACGCGGCTATACTCTGACCACCGAGAGATTTCCCGTGGTGAAACCAGTTTATTTGGTACGTAAAAATAGAGAATATATTAAAACGTATGTAGGCAGTCTCTGATTTCCCTTGAAAGGTGAAATTTCACCCATGAAGAGTGAAAGCCAAATACATACAATCAAATAATGCTTCCAGAAAGAAAGAAGTCACACATCAATAATTTATGTAAAAAATAAAGTACAAAAAGGTAATGTTCGGCTGGCGCTAACAATCTACTGGCAATTATGACTGCAAATTATAGAGGTTACAGTATTAAGAATTTATTTTCATTAAACTTGCGGCCTTAAGTTTAGATGTTCCATTTAATCAATGGAAGAATGATATTATATACATAATCATACGGTCTCACAAATCTCATCTCTCATCAACCCAAGATCGAAATAATAATTCAATCTTATTTCTAAACTGCTAACATTTTCAAACCATCTTCTACTTCTACATAGCTTGATCCTTATCTCGGTTAATGATGCCAAGTATGTATATTTAAAAGTAAAATATGGGAAATTTTATAAACAAATGTGTAATATAAAAAAAAAACATTTCACATTTTTCTGCCTTAATAGCCAGTTCATGATGCACTATAAAACCACCTACATTGCACAAGCCACTTTTGTCAACATTGTTTCTACATTTTTTTGTTTGTACTAATGCTTACTAAATTAGAATAACATTTTAAGTGTTTCACAGTTGTTTTCACCACCCGCAACTGAGTGATTGCTAAGTTAAGTTGAATTATTCAATTTGATTTCAATACATAGTAAACCTTTTAAGCATTTAATACCAGAAATGAAAAACTATTCTTATTGTGAATACACTTTTTATTTGTGATCCGGGAATGCATAAATCAATATTGGCTACTTTATTATTGCACATTTGTAAATAAAGGTAAGATTTAACTCCCCTGCTCTAAAAAGAAGTGCTTGAAATCTCAGTAACAGTTCAATGCTAAACTAAAGACAATCCATGGAAATATATGGTTCAACTTTAAAGTCACATTCACCCGGTATTACAAAAGCGTCCTCTTTAATCTGAATTGGGCCTGGGTGTACAGCTAATCGAAAATTAAGCACAACTGCATTTGGTGCCACTGAGAAAAACTTACTTAGCGGTCGCTCAGTTCAATTGAGGAAAGCAGCTGTCAAAATTCTATTTATGTATGTAATATGTAAAATACTATGAACAATGGCTACTCCTACGGAGATATTATAAAATTGCAACAATTTTGTAAAATAATTCTACAGATGCCATTCAATCAACACATATCCCATAAATTGAAAATGAAACCTGAGATATTTGAAATATGTAGTAGGAAATATTTGTACAAAAATTAGAATAGGAATGTAGGAGTAACAATGCATAGATTAAACATATTATCACTAAAGAGTGAAGAAGATAATTTGAAATAGGTGATAATTTGTTGATAGTTCCAACATACCACACAGTATCAAATAGCACCATCTATGATTAATTTGATGTTTCCTAAATATGTAGTAAAAATACAAAAATAAATGGCGAAACATAATTTAGAAAAATATATCAATAATAACATTAGGATAGTCTCTACGTAAGATTCAAAGAAGTGTATATAAACACTTAATAGTAATGCTTAAAAGTTAATTTGATTAGTCAATGTTTTTATCGGTCAATTGCTTCTACACAGTAGCAAATACTTGCAGAATATGTGTACTTGATTCTGCAGTCCCGGGCATGTTCTCCCTCAAAGCTATGTAACTTTATATTTAGAACACATCAAGTAGAATTGACAGCTGCCTGCAGTTGAATCACTTTCAGCCAGTTTGTTACAGAATCACAGAGGGATTTTAAAATAAAACTGTCGCCCTCTGACATAATCTAATTCGATTGTGGCTTCTAAAGGCACTACATTATGTATGGGAACACGGAAAGCAAGAGATTGCATTAATTTGTGTATTTAGTTTTAAAGGTCTCCACAGGGTGAGGGCCAACTGGCGAACAGCGGCAGGATGGAAGTGGAGACATGGGTATAGAAAGAACGAGTTTTCAATGTCGTCTTCTAGAGGCACCCACTCGGCCCAGCAGAGTCTTCTTTCTCTGTGAGACAACCTCCTAAGTGAATCCAGCCCAGTGGGGTCCCTTCAGTCTAAAGAGTAGAGCCCGTGGAGCTCTGCCAGAGAGAGCCTGGTAGAGTGTCGTAGTGGGGAGGGACGGTCAGCAATGCGTCATCTGACGTCCGGCTCGTGGAACAATTCTAAAAACACAAAATAACTAAATCTCATGTTTGAAATATTATTTTCTAGGTCTTTCGCCACTTCATAAAAGATATCTCTCAGCAGCAGAACACTTTAATTAGTAGCATTATAATCCTGTTCTAGTTTCTGTGTATTAGAGTGAACCACCTTACATAAGACAAGAATTGAGTGTAACCAACTCTCTGGTCCAAGGAAAACTATAAGTACCTTGGGCTGGTGGCGGTGTGTATCGACGCACTCAACGGGAAGTTTGATGAGCTCCGAGTGGTACTTGTGGCCATGGGCTGTCAGCTTGATGATGGTGTGCAGGGGGACATTCATGTAGGGGAGCTCATCTGAAACAATCGCAATTCATCAATAAATAGGGAAGTTCATTACCCCCAAACAATAGGTTACACTTCTTGTGAAATAATTTTAAAAACCATTTTTAAATTAATACAAATAATTGAATATATCGGATTCATTGGTGTCGTATGCACTGCGATTTGAATTCATCGTCTAATAGAATTTAATTCAGCAATAAACAAGATGGCATCCTGCCAAAGTGTAATTTTGTCAAGAAAACTGTAAAACAAAGTGACACATAAAGCTCCAAAGTAGGGGCTTCTAAACAGATGTGTATAAATGAACTAAACATTTTTTTGTCTCAGTTTATGAAAATTATAAAGAGGATCACGGCACCCACTTTGTGAAACGTTGAACATAATTGTGACACAAATATCTTCCTTGCGAAATTATTTCAATTTATAGTGTCACATTTAGAGTGAGTCGCACAAGTTCTATAATCATTTAATTTCGTAGAAAGTAAAATAGAAAGAAAATAGAACAGAAGTGGGTAGCTATCTATAACTATACTAAAATTACTTATTTTGTAGGAAAGTCGGTGAGGAAGACAATAGTATGTAGGTTATTGTACTGCACATTATTGACATAGAAAATTTTGTTGAATAATACATACTAATAAAAAAAACACATAATATTAAAAATCACTTAAATTTAAGCTGATGAAGGAAGCATAATATTATAAAAATTAATTCTCAACTCTTTAGTTGCTACACATGTGAAATATCTTGTGGATTTTAATGGATTATTTTTCAGTAATACATTACTTTGAGATAAATATAGTTACAGTAAACACCCCGTAATCCAGAATAACTTACAACAAAGACGAGTCAGGATTATTTAGCTGATGAGAATTACATGCCATATTTGTATGATTTCCGGATTAAACTAATGCACATTAAATCTAACTTGAGAGAGATTTATAAGGTAAAAAAATGTACCCACAAAAAAGTCTGATTTGGGAAACCTGGAAATATGGGTTGTTTTCATGAAAATAAGTGTTTGTGTTATGGAAAGTTAGTTTAGTTAGGGTATTTAAAAAAAAAAACTAACCTAATTTGGCATCAAGGAAATATCCGAGAATACAGCGCAGAACGGCTTGGTGGCCGATTAGTAGAACATTGTTGGAATTGTCAAGAGCAGTGAGGGCGGGGCGAAGGCGTGACATTATGTCAATATAGCTTTCTCCCCATGGGTAACGGTAGCGCAGTTTGTCTTGGTCGCGCCAGGCAAACTCCTGGGGGAACTTCTGTTGCATCTCCTCATAGGTCAAGCCCTCGCATATTCCCTAAAAATAAAATAATAAATTGTTTTTTTTATTCTGACCAGTATTCTGTCTACCTATTATGATGCGGAGATAGTGTTCTTTGTATTACTTTATTGAATGTTATCTTAAAGAGTTAGAGTATGTTTTTAATAATACAGAGTTGTATATCATACAGACAAAACAATGTATTCTTACATTATAAAGATGTTCATACCAATGAAAGTTTAATTTATATAAGTATTTGTTGTGGTAAATATGTAGAAGGAAATAAGTCTTTACCGCCATAAAATTTACAACAAGACTTAGATAAATTTTATGATGCACATAAAATAATATGTAATTGTCATTTGTTAATACATTTGAATGTATGAGGTAAATGGAGAACTGAAGAAAAATTATGGAATGGCTTTACAAAATAAAAATTACTTTATTTCAAATAAAATCAAGCAAATTTTGAATAAGAAAATAAATATGGATAAAAGACTTACGGCATCGAGTTCATTGAGGGGTCTCACGCAGAAGTTGGGGGCATGAATCCCCTCAGCGGTCTGCTTGGTGCGTTTCAGCTCGCTGGTCCACACTTCCATGCCCTCGGTGCCGGGGGCGTCGGGCCCAAAGTGCTGCGCCAGGGCCCGCGCATACTGCCGGCCCCTCGGAGATAGGTCCGCGTCCCCGCCGATGCGGCCCAGCACGTTGTACTCACTCTCGCCGTGCTGAAAGTTCCAACCACCAATCGCAATACAGACTTTGGAAACTGGATGACCAATGACTACAGTGTGAAAGGTGGGTGAAAGTGGCTGCGGCGGGATCTCACCTGATAATGGCCACACGACACAAATGAACGATGGCTTCACTGAATCACACCTGATAGCGGTCGCTCCAAACAATTCAAAGATGACTTCATTTTATCACATTCTTCTGAGAGTACTTTGAAGATCTTCCGTGCCACGGCCCGTGGTGAAGTATTATATCCAATACTGATTGTAAAACCTATCCAATAACAATATAATGTTGAACCTTTCCTTATATATAGCAGGCAATTTATTAAGTAAACTGTCCGCAAGATACCTTTAAAAGTAACTAGTATTGGATATTATCAGTTTGTGCTGTGAACCCTGTTTTCTAAACAATATTGTGGATTTTAGATGTCTTCAGACAGGCTTATTATTCTCATAGAGGTGATGAACTTTGAAATATCCGGGATTGTGGCAGCAGAATGTTTATGAGGTTATCGCAAATTATAAACTATGTCAAGCATCTAATAATGTTGATCACTGATTATCCTTAGTATAAACGATGATATACATCATGCCATGTGACTTGATAGATTTGATAGTTTCCATGCAGTCATTTCATTCTGCTCGTATTCAGAGTAAACACCCACCAGGGCCGATCACACCATACATGAAAATGGAACATAGAATATGAATAAAATAAAATGTGTAAATTTTCATTGAAGAATTGAAAAGAATATTATTTTGGCCAGCCTGCATAAAGCAGCCTTCTATTATTAACATAATTTATAACACGAAATTCAAATCGTGCCAAATTAAACCTAATCTTAATGGCCATAAAAGACAATAATAGTTTTGAATGGTAAGGTTTATGTAAGATGATGTCATTTTTTCCTATAAGTACAAAAAATTCCAAGAAACTCACAACTTATTCATACAAAGCAATCAATAATTGGGGTTTTAATTTGATTGATAAAAAAAGGAAGCATCTGCATTACATTTATTAAATTAATTTTGAAAATGATATAATTTTTTGAATTTGCATTTAACACTGCGCGCGCAAAACGTTGTAGGTCTGACCCTGAACAACTTTTTGACTGTATGTATTTACAAACACACTGTCTGTGGCCTGCCAGCAAATATGCGATGTTAACATAAAGCATTAAAATAATCTCTGATAAAAATAATATGTCATATTAAAAGACATCTTATCAGTGAGCGCAAATATTTTTGTACATCACAAAGAATTGATAAGGAAAAATAATAAGCATTTATTTTCTAATATGATATTATTCAAAACACATAATGTAATGCAGGACATTGTAAAAAATGACACACTGTACTATATATTTTCTTATACTTCGCAAGGACATGACACTTTGACCCAGAAAAAATGCCAGTTTCTCAAAAAAAAGCCCATGACCCGAGAAATTGGAATTCTCAGTGAAATGTGTAATTGTTACTGATCTACTAACTAAATAACATGACATTTCTCGGCGGGGGTAGGTAATGAGGATGGAATGTCACAAAATGTTGCCATATTCATACATACTCATCTTTATTCACTTGATTGTGACTGGAATGTCACCTAGCATTGGTTATGGTTACTTCCTAATACCGGTCTCATTACCCAGGTAACTAATTTGTGCATATAATTGATATTTTTAGCTTTAACCCATCTAAATTACAAATCTGAACCTGTTACCACAAGTTATATTTCTTTTCAGTAAATAAAAGAACTTACTCGAGTGAAATAGATGGTTTGTGGCATAGGCTTGACGTTGGATAGATATCCCAGGATGGCACTTTCCCTCTGGCCATTGAGTTTGTGCGCATTGACAGACTGGCCACCATTGAACACCCGGATGTAGCAGGTGTCTTCTGTGGCGGGGTCGATGGGCTCGTACTGGCGCATGTAGTGATCCAACTTGTTCCTCAGGTCGTCCAAGGCCTCCGACTCCTTCATGTTCTTGTAGTCTGGAGAGTAGCGTAGGATCTCTATTATGTTCTTCTCCATAAGAGCGTCATCGTCGCAAATACATTCAATAAACAACACGCGGAATCCCAAATCATTCACACAGTGATTTTGAAGATCATGCCTCTGTTGGGTAGTTATGTTGGTGCCGTCAAATATCTGCGAAATAAAGTTTAACAAAAACAGATAGAAAACAACCTTTCAAGTGCAAAGTTGTTTGTTTCCACTTAAGCTATCAATAATATTATTTATAGCTACACACGAAAGACAAAACAGATAGTATTTATAAAGGAGATACTATGTAAATAACACATACGTCAATATCGACAGATACAACCAAATCAATATAAACATTGAATGACCAATAGCAAATATGTTAAATTTAGACAAAAAAAATCAAGATTACAGAGTGGAAATTCTTTCAAATCGATGGCAGTCATATTAAGCAACTGTAAAGCTTGAAGATGCAATCAGACCAGTAAAGACCTGTGACTGTTTCAGTTAATGGTGGCTACCTTCGAGTTGTTGGGCGCCTATAGCCACCTGTGTCAAGCTCTGGGTGTAATTGCTGCTTTATAGCGATATATATGTAATGCTTACAGCAATACTGTTGCCGTCGGTGAGCCACTGGATGGCGTCATGCACGGCGTCGCGAGCACTCTGCCGGCGCACTGCAGCGCCAGTCGGGTGGTCAGCACGGAACATGTCGTGGCGCGCATACGCATCCATCTGCCTGCGTCTGTATTCACTGCAGTCAAAAACTGAAACAACCAAACAACACAGCTGATTTGTGTGATAAATACCATTAGCAGTTACATCTGACATCTTACAGCCTGAAATCTCTGACATCTTTTCGCTGTTTAGTGAATAGCCAGTTATTTCCCAACCTTAATCTACCCCTTCTTCTTCCCTTTCCACACTTCCTTTATTATTGCACTTAAATGCGCTAATCACTGAGCCATGGAGAGCTTTAATTAAGATTTGGATGCATTCATTTCTTAGACAAAAAATATTTCATCAGTCTATAGTGGAATAAATCTCTTATTATTTTTTAGCAACCAAAACCAACATTTGTAATTAGTCAAATCAGTCATGAATAATAAGGTGTTAATCCATTTATATTTGGGAATTTGCAACATTGGGGGTTCGTTTACACTTCCAACAGAGCAACATCTGACATAGGCACTAGCCTTGCGATGGTAATGAATTAAACTGATATAATGATAGGTACTCAATAATTAGATCAATGGAAATGGTAATGCTAACAAAAAGAGTCATTGCGTGAGGGCTAAACATTTATTTAAGAGGAACACATGGTACCATCAAGTGAATCAAATAGTTGAATCGGGTCATGTCAAAAGTCTGAAGAGTATCATAATAATATTTGGATAATTTGTATAGCGCCATTCTTGTGAAAAATCACCTCAAGGGCATACGAGACGATGTATGAATGTGAATGAAACAAAGAGTATGTGCCAAGACAGTTGTGTGGCGGTCCATTATTTCTGCCCACCCCTGTGGAGAAACGGCGTGTTGGAAAGATAGTTATTTGCTGATGTCATATCGCTTCTATGTCAATATTACGTTTAGCTAATAAGTTGGATAAGGTTGTTTACCTTTGGTGCTCTCGCCCTGCCAATTGAGGTGGCGGGCGAGGCGGTGCGCCAGGTGCGTCTTTCCCCGCGCCGGCAGCCCTGCCAGCGCCACCAGCAGCGGGGAGAACTGCGCCCACGATCCTCCCGACTGAGCCGCTGGAAGAGAATTCAGACATAAGTCAATTTTCATATCAATATTTGTTGTTAACAACAAACAATAACACTTTTCACAATATGTATGAATCAGTATTTTTCAATAGGAGATGGATAATATGAAGGGTGAGAAGTACCTGGATATTCAGATCTGGTCACTAAACACGACATAAGCCATTTCAAGCAATGTTTCGATTCTAATTGGTGGTCTTTATCAGGACGATACTGAGACTATCTACCATCGTGGAATGTGCCGCAAATATATTATTTCATATTATTTATGTAAAATAACACATTATTATATTTGTGTACGCCGCTGGGATTCAACCCGAAACTTCTAAATCCGTAGCGAAGGATCTTAACCGCTCAGCCTTGGGAGGTAGTCACGACAAATTATTGACCGCCAAAAAAGTTTAAAAAATTATAATAACGTAAGCATGTATGTAGATATGTATGAACAGGAAAGATCTGTAATCAGGTAATGAAACTTCCGCAAATACGATTTTATTAATATATATATCCTTGTTTAAATTCACACTCAAAGTATAATTAATTTATCTTAATTCCAGAGATGGATTATACATATTATTTAATCTGGATCAAAGGAAAACATTTAAAAATTCAAAGAGTTTCAGAACTATTCAATATTACATCAGTGCCATTATTTCAGACAAATCTAGAGAAAAAAATAAAATGATGAAAAAACAACTTTATTGTATTGCTGTTAGTTCGAAGTTATAAATGGCATCACTACTAAAAACGTGATTATACATATGTGTAAGGACGTAAACAAGTAAATTATATAATTATAAATATGTACAGGCCATAAGATTTCCACTGAAAACGTAAATATAAGTCGATTTGTTAAATAAATGTAATCCTCCGTGGACTTTCATAAGCCGTGCTATCACGCTGTGATAACATGCTGGCTCAGGATAGTATAACTTATCAAAATATATTTTACAATGTAAAATAAATATGGATGATATAAAGCATATAATACATTTATCTATATATTACAGTCTCACTAACACTGTAAATTAATATTAGGTATACATTAAATAATGCAGAAAACCTGCTTGTATTAAACAGTAAAAACGCTTAAACTGTGAACTCTGGCTTCATGAAATTTACTTAGGTATTTGGAATTTCTAGAACATAACTGTTTTCAGCTCGCAAGTCAATTCGTAAAGCAAGTAATATGTACACAATATGTATTGTTGTTGATTATGTATGACGTTCTATCCTCTCTCTGAATATGATGTGATGTCGGTATCCTTTTTACACAAGTGTAAACAGTATTCTTGAGTTTAGTTTTAAATCTTGCGAAAGTCAACGCTTGATTTTCTGAACACTATTCAAAAATTCTATTCTGTAAATACCAACTGATAATTAATATTTGTTATGTATTGATTATAACATCGCTTGATAATGCTGACTTTGTAACCTTATGGAAAACAATATTTGTGACGTATTGCCAGGTAGAATTTAAAAAAATTACGAATACTATCTAGAATCTTATCAAAGATAATAAAAATACCCACACTTCAAGATATGTATTTATAACACATAATCATATGTACTAATTACCAACTTATCCATCTTCTTCGCTCGCATAGATAAGTAAAAAAAATAATCCTTCGGTTTGACGGAGGAAAAAGAGGATGCTTAAAAACGAACATGATTTCTTGTTTTGCGGCGCAGACGTGGAGGCAAATGTATCTTTTTATTTGCGCTCTGGAAACATCCTCAAAATCCAACACACAGATGTCCGGATCATAGTTCTTATTAGCTTCACAACTACCACTGTGCAACATTTAGAGCATGGGGCGAACGCACTGAATTGTTCATAACTGTGAATAATTATGGTTTTTACATGTATTTTGTAAAAGGGCAACACTAATCAGTAAAGAAAAACAGTTACAAAAATACTTGAGCGAAATATTATCTAGCTGTATCAAACGTGTCTCCCTATTTTAGAATTATAAAAAAATACTTTAAAAAAAACAACACCATTTCATGCACTATCACTTCACATAGAGTGGAAGATACTCCAAGTATCGCCCTGGTGAAAGACCACCGTTCAGAATCGAAACGTTGCTTGAAATGGCTTTAGCCGTGTTTGGTGACCAGATCTGAATAGCCTGGTACTTCCCAACCTTCCCCTTCCTAATCTCATTCCCCTCCCCGCTACCTTCAGCCTCACAACATACCCCTATTGGGGATGCCATAGTCTCACTGGCTCTAGACGGTTGGGAGCAGTTGAGACTCTTGTGCGGTATTCACGTAAAAAAAAAAAATTCTCGTGAATTTAAATAGTTTTTTTTTTAAATTTATTTATCGAGGAACTATTTAAATATGAATCGGTTACCATGCAATGAAACAGGTAATCCGATATCCCTGTCAATTAGGAATATGTGTTGAACGAAAAAAGCTAACTCGTCCAAATTTCTGTGCGCTCCACGAAGTTAATTTTTTATGTACTTCTAGGTATTTTATTTTAAAAAATCTGCTTCACGTTGACTTATTTGCACCTGGAGTTATCGTATGAAGAGTTTAATTTAGAATTTCGGGTGTATATCTGGATTTACTTCCATACTGACGTGTACCGGTGCTAACCTCTTACATGGCAATTTAAACAATTATTCTAATCCAAACACATTCGATTATCATCAATCGCAACAAATGAAGTTAATCTTTTCAAAATCGACTTTATTTGGGTAACTTTGGCCCGGGCTAGTGTTATCTAAATTTAGTACCGATCTCATTGAACTAAACTATTATTATTAAGTACAAATTGAACTCACGAGATAACGCATGAAATTTGATCTATTAAATGTAAAGTAAAGTTTTAAAATATAGCATACCTTTTGTATGTATTGTAACCCCTTGAAAACGTAAATTGAAGTCGGAGCAAAATTTTACACTTCACTGAGAGTTGGAAGAATTGCCATTTCCAAAATTAAAGATGCGTAATTCGTTATTTATTTAAGTATCAGATGCTCAGAGCAATAATATACAAGAGAGAGCGCTGCTGTAGTCAGTTTTGATGAGTTTTTCCGGACTCGGCTAGACGTGGGCGTGGCTAGGACTAGGGTTAGGGTATTTATACATCCATTCATAGCACATGTCGACATAATGTTTTTGTTTATTCGTATAATTACTTTTTCACAGTGTTGTTATAAACAAAAATATAGCATATAACCTAAAAAACCGTTGATTATGTCCATTTATGTCGCATATCAAAACGTGTGGGCGGAATCAACGGAGACGCGGGACACGAGGAACATCCTTACAATACTTTAAAGCGGTGTGATAATTTGGGAATTTTTGCTGTCTCTCTCTTTCTCATGGTGTCCGACGTAAAACCCGGAGAAAGTGATTTATCTCGAATTTGTATAGGTTGGGTAAAAAGAATTAGCTCTCTCTCCATATATTGTTACTCCAAGATCAGATGGCAGTTACAGGCATCGTTTCTCATATTTATTAGCGTTTGGAATTATAAAGATGCTAGATGTTTAACTTGTGAGTCTTGTGACTCATTGCGTAGCCGATGGGCCAATGTTAGACTGTCGGGCAAAGTTACCCAAATTGACCGTAGAGCAAGTATTATAATATGGTATTGAATCTATTCTTAGATACTTGATAATTAAATTCTAATTAAGAGGTATAAATGTAATGTATTCCGAACGATTCTTCCGATACTACTCGCGAATGTACCCAGCCATAAACTTATCGTGGTTCGCAATACTATTATATTATTATTGGTATTCATAAACATACCCGTTTGCCTTTGAGAAAAACATGGCGGCCACCTGTTTACATATTTGTATATAGCCAATAATACCGGTAGTGAATAACATGCTTCTAAAAAAAGGCGGCGAGGAATTAAAATAACAAAAACAAGATACCACCGACCTACGTACGTCACCAATCGTAAAATATCGGCAAGATAAACGTACGATATTTCGGTATCTGGAAACACGTTAATTAATGTTTTGTGTTGTTTTCATTTGGCCAAATTCACAAAATAATATTACCAGATAAAGGCCAACATTAATAATTAACTTACCGCATTAGAAAATGTTATTCAATTTCATGTTTTTCTAAATATTTT
The DNA here is from genome assembly GCA_022651775.1 of Drusus annulatus. Classification (NCBI taxonomy): domain Eukaryota; kingdom Metazoa; phylum Arthropoda; class Insecta; order Trichoptera; family Limnephilidae; genus Drusus; species Drusus annulatus. Next base: position 245,784 of record JAGWCC010000593.1, read on the forward strand.
GCTCGAATTTATAAGAAATCTTTGAATTCGATAATTTTATAAAATTTGCACATTGGCGAAATAAATATATTTCAACGACCTCAGTGTTGTACGTATTGAAACGGTAAGATCATTGACTCTGAGCCCGGAGGTCGTGGGTTCAAATTCAGACGAGGGCGAACAAAAAATGATTTAACAGAGTTGACATAGTTATACATTTTTAATTGATTAAACTATAGTCTCTGTAACATATCTCGTCCCAGTATCGCCCTGGTGAGAGATCAACATTCAGAATAGAAACATTGTTTGCAATGGATATGATGTCTATGTTTGCTAACCATATCTGAATAACCATAGTGAAGTATACTGCTGTTGCTGTGAAAGCAGTACAAATAATGAACATCTTGATTTTCATCTAACAACCTCGTTGTACTACCTCTATTTTTGGAGTCACCGTGCTTACGTGTTATGCCAAAAGCTTAAAAATGATTGAAATGAATTCCAAATAGGTAGTAAATGATTATTTATAGGGACATCAGTCATCATTCCTGTTCGATATATGAATCGAACAGGAACTCAAGTTACGGGAAGTCGGCGTAAAATATAATTATTTATCTCATCCTTCGGCAATATATTATTATATTTATTATCCGTCTAGGCTCCAGCGCCGTCGCCGCCGAGCCTCCGCGGAAGTAAGAATCGAGCTGACGTTTCCTTACAGCATCTAAACGTTCGTTTATACGAGCCTAAATATTGCCTAGAATCTGTCTAGATTAGAAAACTATCTAAAAATAATAAAAGCAAAATCTTAAAATATTTTCAGCATTTGATTGAAATGAGTTTTTTTTAAATGTATAATAGGCATATCATGAATCGTGAAACCGTAAGTGATACTTTGCCTTGATGTTCAATATACAGGTCCGCATAAATTTGGTCATCATGGCGTACCTCGGATTATGAAGTGTATGCCGACGCGGAAATATTTTACGCTAAACGTAATTAATTGTGGGTACTAAAAAAACACGCGGATAAATTGCCAGTTGTTTTCTAAACGCCGACGTATTCATCTCAATGGTATTAACTATTTATCAATATATTATTTGTTACAACGCCTGCTAAGTGATTTTAGAGACTTTATAAAACGAAAAAAAATCATCATCACAACTAGCGTTGTGACCGCTCCGAAAGAACTACTTCTTTTGGCAGCAGTTCCTACTTCCTTCATTGTTCACTGAACAAATACTTCAAATTGAAGTTGGTAGTTCATTTTAGCGTTGTGACTGTTCCGTGTGAACTATTTCATTTTGCGGCAGTTCAAACTTCTTTCATTTCATTGAACAAATACTTCAATGGAAGTTAGACTACAAAGAACTACTTAAATTGCAGCAGTTCAGTTGTGAAGTTGAACTTCAAAGCATATGAAGAAGTACTTCATTTCAAGTACTTCAATTGAAGTTCGACTTCAAAGTACTTAGATCTAAAGGAACGTGTTTTTTTGTGAGTTCTTTTCGCTTTAAAATCTTTACTGACTAGTACGTGTTTTTTGGCAAGGAACCAGTTCCAGTTCTTTTCGTTTTTAAATCTCTACCGACTAGTACTTTTTAAGTTTGGGCGAGGAACTTTTTTGCCGATTTGCTAGTACTTTTCAAAAAAATATCAAGGAACCGGTTCCGAAAAAAACTGAACAAATAAACGGATAAATTCAAATCTCTTTTTTGCGAGTTCGACTTCAATTGAAGTGTTCACTGCGAAGTTTCATTTTAAAGAACTAGCAGTTCGTGAAGCATTCACAAAATATTGAAGTTTTTCCCAACGCTAATCACAACACAGCAGGGCATTCATTATTTTGATCTACATAGTTCATTGCGTGCAGGAAAATAGGAACAATAAATAAAGCATCGGGTAATTCATTATATCGGGTAATCAATTCGTTGTTATTTTTATTATAAGGGATGTTTATCATAGATTCTAGGTCGCAGTGTTTAAAAAACAAGTTGAGACGAAATATCATATCTATTTTGAAGTAAAGAGTTCGCTGAAATAATTATGGCGGCTTTAAAATATTATGCTTACCTACGTACAAAGATCCAGATTTGACTGGAATCGCCCAAGATCAGAATCACCATGACGAAATCAATGGGAACTTACGTAAGTGGGTCGAATAATAAAATACAATGTTCACTGCGTTCACAGCAACAACAACTTTCTCAGAGCGAGGTGTGCGCCAAGTCCCGTTCCTGGGTATCCTTATGGCCACCCTTCACAGTGGGTCGCCGAACGCGTTAGGTACAGGGATCTCAATCTGTGATTCACCTTTCCGAGAGACTCCCGTGTACTATTATGGATGTATTTATGCAGAAAGCATCCAACCACAAAAAGATGAAACTGAGATAAAGGCGTTTGAAAATATGACGATAAAAAGCATTAATATGCGTAATCAGCATTTGTAAAGAATATCAGTGTTTTTTTTCTTTATGAGCATTATAATAAATAGGTTATTTATAATCTATCAATTTGTTTATTAAAAAAAATGTATTTCTTATGTTATCACATTTATAATGTTTTTAAATTTCAATTTAAGTCAAATATCTGCAATGTGCGTTAGTAAAAAAAAATTACTAAAAATCTATTGCATTTGGAGCTTGGATGTTTTCAGCAGATATAAATCTCGAATTTATCTACAATCTATAGAACATGTAAAACTCGATTTTGGCAAATTGTGGGTTGGAGACTTTCTGGATAACTAAGTCCATTTATACACTCTTATTTGGAGATTCAAGCTACTGCTTGTGCGGTAGCCGGTAACTAGGTCTTGTAACATAGAGGTCACAACAAGCTCTCAGCGGTAGGAGCATATGGGCGCTAGCCGAGTACTATGTCTTTGGACGAGTTTCTCAATAACCCTTAACGCTAGCAGAGGTCACATTAATGAATTATTTGGCTTATTGCTTTGTACCAAGTGGATAGCAGAGCTGTTGATGAATACAAAATGTAGAGCTTATCTAAATTTTACATTACGATCAATGTTTTCAATAACATAATATCAATCGATCATGGCCTAAATGTCCCAAGTAATCAGATAATAATAATACACCCCTTATCACATCTGGAAGTTACAATAAACATTTGATCAGACATGATCGATCACTATAGTAACGTAATCTAAAGCCAATTTTAATAATATTGGTGAGAAAATGAATGCACGTTTTCCAGTTATCAGGTAGCACTGGAAAAGAAATTAATTAGGACATCGGATAAAATGTAATGCTGGACGGTTTGTTATATTGATGTTGGCAAAGAAGCACTGCACATATTTATCTAGTAGATACTCTGCGGATACCTAATACCGTATGCAGTGAAAGTGTATAGATTCTCCCAATACTAATAATAATCTCATAAGACGTGTTGAAATGAGAGCTGCTAAGTGGATGTGGAGCAGGTAAATAAATGCTAAATGATAACACATAACAAATGATCACGAAGTTAAATTTCCCGCTAGTTAATTATAATTGTACATGATTCCTTTGCGTAGTTAATTGTACGCAACTCGATCAGCCCGCGCACGGCGCCGCGATCCATCCAAGCTTGGACACTGAACTTTGCACCGGACTGATTAGACTATTATTTTATTTCAACAGTTGATCTACATTTTATTAATGTTTGTTTCTTTACGCGGCGTCCAAAACGAAATAAAGGATGGCCCACATCTTCTGGCGCGTGACTAAAAAGAGATTTCGGGGAGGGGTGAGTAGAGGAGAAGACGAAACAAAAACGTATGAAGTGGAAAATTTTCCGAGTATATTTCACTCTTCGAGGAAATTGTCCCAGGATAGAATAACAATTTCTGGATGTGAACATTGCGCACGAAGAGGAGACACGAACATATTTATCAGGAAAAAGATAGAGCAAAGTCAACAATTTCAGAGAACTAAAAACTTCAGGGGTCAAAAGGATTACGTTACGTAATTGTGTTAACTAGAAACTATCTGAAACGATAATCTCTAAACGTATTAACATATTCATGAAGAAGACGTTTTTGCTGCAAGTTAGTAATAATTGAGTTAGGTGAAGGTGAGTGTTGTCAGCTTCTATATCCCTCATTTGTTTAAAAAAAGATTTTTAAGAATGGTGATGGGGGAGAGGAGGTTGGCGAGGATTCTTAATGATAATAATTTAAAATTTGGACTTGAAACAATCATGTACGAGTTTGTTTAGTTATTCCTCACTCTGGTATTTGGAAACCAGCTGAAGCAACATGTGGCGATTAAACAAACATTACATTGACGACATGCCATATAAATGGTACTTTGCGAGAAATGATAACTTTAACAGTATGAAAATGTATGTAGAGTATGTAAAATGTACACAACAATGTGTGTTTGCACGCACAACACAGTGCGGCGTATGGTCCAGTGTCCAGCCCCCGACAACGCCCAGCAACAGAAAGCTGGAGATAAAAATACACACACATATTATTGATAACACGCCGAGCTCGGAATGATGAAATATTTAAAATAGCTGTCTCCCATTCGTACAGAGTACAGATAGCAGATAGTGGTGTGACACCGCGCCACGGTTCATTATTGCAAAGGCGATATTCGGAGACAAAGCAAATACCTCGCGGTGGGTAAACAAAGGCTTTTCAAACACGATCAAGGTACGCGTCTTGCGGGAATGGTTATACTTATCCACATAAGAAACAAAGAAAGAGCCAAGTTAAATTCCACTGAGTAATTTCGAGTTGACTTGGCAGTGCAGCATAACGTTTCGACGGGTTCCAAAAGAAGGACGGTGGATGACGCGTCGTGTACCCTAAAAGAGTCTGCTAAATTTAACATGGTGATACGTGGACAAGGCAAAATGCGGTTCAGGACGAGACGCTAGACACTGCATACAGTATCATCCCTGTTTAGCAGTTTGTGCTGCCTCTTGTCCAGTTGTTGGGGACCTACTTTATAAACCTCGCCTAATTTATACATATAAAATATATAACAACACAACGGAGTGAGTACTATGCAGTATTATGGGTAGTTGGTCCTTGGAATTTTTGAAGGGCAACACGCTGACTGGGAGAAAAGGTAGACAACCATTGAGATCTCGATATTTCGAGATAAAATTAGTGTACCATAACGTCCATAACAATTCCTCTTTGACTTGGCCTTTAAAAAATGTATAGAGGACTGAAAAAGAAGATAGTACGCGTTCAAATAATGATGAAACGTAAAATGTTATAAATTTTAGAAAAACGTTACAAGCATTTGCAGAAAAGGACACGCGCGAGGTCGAGACGGTTGTAAATTACAACAATTTATTATTATCCGACCCACGTACAAGTACAAATACCTATTGTTTACCTGTCCTGTAAGGCATATCATATGACAACCGATAACTTTTCATCGCTACGGGGCAAGCACTTTTCAGCTCATGGGAAGATTGATCAGCAAGGATAAGAACGGCGCATTTATAAGTGGCTTCAGTCCAAGTAGTCGGTAGCCAGTCGAGGAACAAAGGTAAGGCAGCGCTATTATTTGGGTCAAGGGACCCTCGGGGATATTACTCCCGGATTTCGCTCCGTGCAAACAACCAGACAAATAACCACTATTATTATTTAGGACTGCAGACGATGAGTGTTATTAAGTCATTTACTTTGTTGTTTATAGATCACTAGAGATCAGACATGTAATCAACATTTCGAATAACGCAAATAATTGTATTGCACTTTGTACGATGTACACAATTTGGCCCTACTACGTTAATTATTGGAATAGTAGTGTAGATAAGCAAATGTTGTTTACTAAATAATTTGTATTTGAAAAAGTTTTCGCTACGGGGCTAAGCAGACGGTATAGAGTTGAACGCAATCATAATCTGACCAAATGGCATGTCCCGTGCATTTCACGTCTTCGAATTCAACAAATAAAAAATGATTAATGAATTTTTGGAAGGTTTTCATATTTTTTAAAACTAGCAAAATGTGTGAATTTATTTTTAATCACATAATCAATCGGATATAATTTTTTTTTAAATATAACTAAATTAAATATAATGGGTATGTTATTGACAATAGATATCATGGCACTGAACGAGGGAAAATATATATTTCATAACATGCTTGCTCAGGGGTCGACAATGGAAACGTTTGGAAAGAAGCAATAAGTAGGAAATCTCGTTCCAGTTGAGGGCAGGCCCGGCCAAACCTGTCCTGTTAGATTACATTCGCGTAGAGTGTGTAGACAGTAAACATTCGAATGTGGCACGTAGGCCATGTTTTTGTTTTCTATCTCTTTTACGGACTTGGAGTTATCTCAGTTAAGTGCGCACACAGACAGGGACAGCATAATGTGATAAGACATTTAGAACGCTATTCGAGAAGACACTAAAATAATGTATTTTTGTAATAGTGTATATTGCGAAGCACTGGTGGGTGTGTCAGATAAAAGTTGAGATTATTATGTTAGAAGGCATTTGGAATGTAAAGCGAAAACAACTGGAGTAAGGAAGTATAGGACAATCAACTCCGTGGCTTGTCCTATCGTGTCGGGTGCGCCCTTGGTGCGCCGCGCCTCCGAGCAGCTCCCCGGGTTAGTTCAATATTACAAATTTCGAGTTCAATAAATATTATTGAAAATAGTCATCCGCATTCAAACTTAAAAAACGCTATTATAGCTGTGTTTTGGTCAAATGTATTATTCTACACTATTTTGGCAGACACTCTGTGTTTGTATACAACTACACTGCAGGCCAAAAGTTTCCTGGTAGCTAGATAATTTAAAATGTAAAAGTATTAAACATACTTACTAACTACAAATCAATCGATTGCTTATTATGTATTATATCTCTAGGGTTTTCCCAAAAGGTTAACCTTGTCCTGTTTATTAAAAGATTATAGAGTGCTTAGTCATGAGGGGAAAAACACATTAAAACCACTATGAAATATTTGCCAGAAAAAAAACATGGGGCAGCGAATAATATAATTTAAATGTGGAAATTACAAATGCAGATGATTGGCAAATTTTGTCTGTGTAAAAGGTGCATTCAATATTCTTGGTAGAGAAAGTGGTTTTTGTATTTAAAATTAACAGATCAAGAGATGATATCATTGAGAAACATCTATTTCCCCACGAATGAATCCAGAAAACTTGAAATTGCTCAGAGCCCATTCTCGATTTGTTATAATAGTTCAAAGATAAAAGCGGAGGATCAACCGAAATAATCAAGCAAGAAAAAACTGACGTTTCCTGAAATTAAAGCACAGTGCAACAATGGAGGGGGTTCATTTACAAAAGTAAAAAAAAAGTAAGAGTTCAAGAAAATCAAATCTTAAAAGTCGAGTTCCGATGAGGGAACCACTTGCACATCGTGGGTGTCAAATTGCGTACATAATATATACTCGTATATATTATTTAACTTTAGCTCTATACAAGAGGCCCTGGCGTTTCGCGCAGGAGTTTTAAGGAAGTCATCTTTACAGAGATTGTGATTTAATGCGTTTTGTTCACAAATGAAACTTGGGCAATCGTGCATAATAAAAGCTTAAGAACAAACCTGCATTCATGATTCCAGCATGTCCACATCGCACAACGAGTGCCTTTTGATTTAGGGATGACGATTTTATAAAGATACAGGGTAGACACTTCTCTCCGCGACTGTTCGCTAATGACATGATGTATCGATCGGTGATCCTGAACACCTAAACCATCCACTCCAATGGATGACTGGATGATATCTGTCTAATCATGTTCATAAAGTCTGGCACGATTAGTTAACGTTTCATATTGTTGTAATCAACCGACATCTGATGCTCGGGCTGGTGCTGGTCATTTCAACTCACAACACTTGTTATTACGTATTTTATCTCACGCGGGTCATGTCTGCGTCTAGACTTCAATAATTCATCATTACATTTCCAAGGCATACAATATAATATAACTCAAGTACCTACTTGATCGTGTTGATACAATCATCAGAGACCTGTCGCGTAAATATAATGTTATTATGTAAATGACGTCGGCCCTTTATAGATAATGTAAGTATTATATTACAAAAAAATACTTAAGATTGAGAATTTAATGAAATATGTAACATATTTACAGAGATTAACATATTCTGAGCAATATCTCCTTGGATTGCATGTAGGTGTCGAATTTACCACACTGATAAAAAAAAAAACAATTGGACTGTTAGAATGCTGCACAATGCATACCTACCGTCGGAATAAACCTCGTAATCAAACCTTCAACGTTAGTTTCAATGTCAACAACTTGTTCGATCATTCATTTTGAATGAAAACAATCAATTTCTGAAAAGATATTTAGAAAAGACCGGGCCTACAAACTTTAACACGGTCAATAGTCTCAATGCAATCCTCTTGAGGGGGTCATTTACATCTGCCAGGGTTCGCACTCCGAATACTTATCTTATTATTTTTCAATTCACAATAAATTTAATGGAATAATCAGAAGGACGTATGAGTTCTGAAGAGTGTCTTTCAATTGTATCGGAAAACTAATAGTAAATTAAATTAGAATTGACTTTGAAGCTTTTATGATTATTTTTTATATTTATAATTGAGATAATATCAATAATATATTTAAGTTGGGGATTATTGATATTATTTCAATTATTAATATAAAAATAAATTGATAACTTTTGCATGTTACGCTCGTATGATTGTGGGGTGGGGACATTCTAATACCGAAAAAGTACTATTTTTATGCGAAAGAAACGCCAAAGTTTCCATTTGAGCAAGATGATGCTGCACTTAGATAATCGAATTTTATGTGTTATGTATGCATTTTTTGTGCGATTCTACTGCATTTTTACAATAATGTGTAGTCGATAAACTAGACTTAAGATTGTTTATATTATTGTTCATAGGGAAATATTATGTAGGCAAATTCCAACCGCGGCTCGTTACGTCGCAATGACGCAAAGAGATAGCTCTTCGGGCTGGGACACCCCCGAGTAGGGAGAATTCCAACGCGATGACGGGTCTGAGCGCGGACCGACGCCGACCGCGCCTGGCAAGGCGAGAACCGATCCACGCGGGTGGAATCGATCTGTCTAGCTTTATCGCGAGAGCCGGGTCAATCACACGGCCAAATAAATTATACCATCGTGATGACTCGACTCTCGGCTACACACTCATTATAGAATTAAGTATGTAAATGTTAGGATAAGTTAGTTATTAAGCATCAAGCCCCAAAAAACCGGGCATTATTTGTAATTTGAATATTTGTACTTCTTTTGTGAATCTAATAAAAATGATAGAGGGGCGAAATAAAGTTGAGGTGAAAGCTGATGGAAAGGAGAAGGGGATAGATTGCTAAAATCTATCCCACAAAATTGCCAGCGACCCGGAAAGAGAGAGAAAGGGGGAAACAAAATTCCCCCATACAAATCTCCCGAATCCGTGGTCGCGCTCTGGAGCGCAATATTAATTGCGCAAAAACCAGAGGAAGGCAGATCACCAGCATCCTCCACCAGTACCATTCACCTTGACTCATCTTCGCCCTGACATCGCCTTCAACTTGACTCCTGACTTTTATTTGACCATCGCCTGCCCCCCTGGACCGCCTGACTACACCTCTCTCTGGACCAGACCCGCAGCATCTTCACTTGAAAGCCGAGGCCCTACAAGCTGAACCCGTCGCCTCCCTTACAACGAGACGACCCCTTGGAGCATCTCACAGATTGGGACCGCCCCCTATACAGTTTACTTGTGTACCTGATTACGTCGGGTACATAAGTTGGTCCTTCACGAGCCGGATCCATCTGTGAAGCAGCGCTAAGGATGGCGCCTTCCTTACGCTCTAGGAAGAGCACGTCAGACGGAAAGTCAACGCCTGGCCAGGATGATCTCACAACCGGGGCGGCCGGAATAGCGCCCCCCGGATTCCAGGATCCTTCGGGACGACTCGGAGACCTGGAAAACCCTACCAGCAGCACAGCAGCCCGCGCCGCACGAGCCCGCGCCCCTGCCCAAGCTGCTGAATGGACCACAAGGACGTCAGCCTTACAACCTGAAGTCCACCCCTCAGCTAATGAAGCCTCGTCAGGAAGCGAGGCTTCGATTGAGGACACCGTCCGACAATTGCGGCGAGAGCTGCGTGCGGAAAGACGGCGTGCACAGCGCAGAGAAGAACATCATCGGCAGATGCTAGAAATTATTGCATCACTGAGATTTCTCCCTGCACACCCCGCAGCCCCCGGCCCCCTGCCTCGAAGCGGAGAGCCCCCAGAAACGGACCAAGCTGCGGGGGCATCCGGAGCACCCTATTGCCCGGAGAATACCGCGACAGATTGCGCCAATCAAGCGAGCGGCGGGCAATCGGCGGAAACCGCGACAGATTGCGCCTTTCAAACAAACGGCGTGCAATCGGCGGACATCGTGACTTGCACTGAGGCAGTCAACCCCGCAGCCCCCGGCCCCCTGCCTCGAAGCGGAGAGCCCCCAGAAACGGACTAAGCTGCGGGGGCATCCGGAGCATCCTACAGCCCGGAGAAAACCGCGACAGATTGCGCCAATCAAGCGAGCGGCGGGCAATCGGCGGAAACCGCGACAGATTGCGCCTTTCAAACAAGCGGCGTGCAATCGGCGGACATATTGACTTGCACTGGGGCAGTCAACCCCGTAGCCCCCGGCCCCCCGCCTCGAAGCGGAGAGCCCACAGAAACGGACCGAGCTGCGGGAGCACCCGGAGCAGTATACAGCCCGGACAAGGCCGTGACGGATTGCGCCCATCATACAAACGGCGATCAATCGGCGGCCACAATGGCGCCTCTGAGGCAACCAACCCAGACCGCCGCCTCGATGAGCAGCCCGCCGACAGACAACGGGACTGCAGTGGCGGCGCAGAGAACCATCGCATATTACAGTGCGGCGTCTCAGCATGGTTTACGAGCGAACGGGGCCTTGCAGACGCAGAATGACGCCCCGCCGACGACTCAGCCCAGCCCGAGTACTGCTACGGGACAAACCACAAGCGGTAGCCGGCGGGTGAAACCACGGCTGCTACCGATATGGCACGACAATACAAGTGCTACCCCCGGCCCGCTTCCTCGCGCCCCACCGCCCGGCAGACTGTCTCCAAGCGAAATGACGAAACAGTGCCGGCCGAGCTCGCCCCCGCTTCCCCGCAGCCATCCTTCCGGCTCGCAGGTCCGGCCCGCAACGGCGGGACAGCGAAGGGGCAGTAAAACGAGCAAGAGCTCCACCCCGCTTCCGCCCGGCTCAAAGTCTAGTCACGAAATGGCAAGACAGCGGCGGCCAAGCAAAACGAGCGCTACCCCCGGCCCGCTTCTCCGCACTCCACCACCCGGCAGACTGTCTCGTCACGGAACGGCAAGACAGCGGCGGCCTAGCAAAGCGAACAATGGCTCGGCCCCGCTTCCCCGCGCCCCTCTTGCGGACGGAGGCGAAAAGTATGGTAATAAATACCTACACGCAGACACGGCCGGCGCCAACCAAAGAAAGAGAGCCCGAGCATTGGCGTACGAACCGGGAGATTGTTTCAATCTCCCACAAACCGAGTCAGGCCTAGAGGCGATTCCCGATGAGGGGAGTCACACAGCGTACGCGGAAAACGCTCCTCAGGACTCGGTACGGCTCACGAGCCGCCCTCAACAAAGTCTGGCATAAAATTGCTGGACAAGAGAGCTCCAGCAACCTCCGACGGAGATGACAACTTCTCCACATTTTACGAAGCGCCCGTCGGAGGAAAATTAACGTCTGGACTATCTCACCCCCGCCAGCGCCTTGGAAGCCTGGCACACGTGACTCGCTCGGAGGCGGTCACAAAACTATTGCCGGTTGATAAATCGCCGGCTGACGCTTGCCGGCTGATGAATCGCCGGCCCACCAAGGGTCAAATCACCGACCCACCTTCTGGCCGACTCGCTGGCTAAGCGGTTGAGAGATTGCCGCCCGCCAGGAGCATCCGGCCCACCTTCTGGCCGACTCGCTGGCTAAACGGTTGAGAGATTGCCGTCCCCCAGGAGCATCCGGCCCACCTTCTGGCCGACTCGCTGGCTAAACGGCTGAGAGATTGCCGTCCCCCAGGAGCATCCGGACCACCAGAAGCCGACTCGCTGGCTAAACGGTTGAGAGATTGCCGTCCCCCAGGAGCATCCGGCCCACCTTCTGGCCGACTCGCTGGCTAAACGGCTGAGAGATTGCCGTCCCCCAGGAGCATCCGGACCACCAGAAGCCGACTCGCTGGCTAAACGGCTGAGAGATTGCCGTCCCCCAGGAAACGGCTGAGAGATTGCCGTCCCCCAGGAGCATCCGGACCACCTTCAGAAGCCGACTCGCTGGCTAAACGGTTGAGAGATTGCCGTCCCCCAGGAGCATCCGGCCCACCTTCTGGCCGACTCGCTGGCTAAACGGTTGAGAGATTGCCGTCCCCCAGGAGCATCCGGCCCACCTTCTGGCCGACTCGCTGGCTAAACGGCTGAGAGATTGCCGTCCCCCAGGAGCATCCGGACCACCAGAAGCCGACTCGCTGGCTAAACGGCTGAGAGATTGCCGTCCCCCAGGAGCATCCGGCCCACCTTCTGGCCGACTCGCTGGCTAAACGGCTGAGAGATTGCCGTCCCCCAGGAGAATCCGGACCACCAGAAGCCGACTCGCTGGCTAAACGGCTGAGAGATTGCCGTCCCCCAGGAGCATCCGGACCACAGAAGCTGACTCGCTGGCTAAGCGGCTGAGAGATTGCCGCCCCCCAGGAGTATTCGGCCGACCAGGAGCCGACCCACTGACGGCTGAGAGATCGCCGCCCCAGGAGCATTCAACCCCCCAGAGGTCACTCGCGGCAAACACCCCGCGACCCAGAGACCGGCCGCCGGGGACACCGCCGTACGTGGACTCAGTACGCCTCCCGGAGGGGAATGTAGCGAAGCTCCATGAGGGGAGTGTGTCGGACGTACATGGTCCACAATAATGTGTAGTCGATAAACTAGACTTAAGATTGTTTATATTATTGTTCATAGGGAAATATTATGTAGGCAAATTCCAACCGCGGCTCGTTACGTCGCAATGACGCAAAGAGATAGCTCTTCGGGCTGGGACACCCCCGAGTAGGGAGAATTCCAACGCGATGACGGGTCTGAGCGCGGACCGACGCCGACCGCGCCTGGCAAGGCGAGAACCGATCCACGCGGGTGGAATCGATCTGTCTAGCTTTATCGCGAGAGCCGGGTCAATCACACGGCCAAATAAATTATACCATCGTGATGACTCGACTCTCGGCTACACACTCATTATAGAATTAAGTATGTAAATGTTAGGATAAGTTAGTTATTAAGCATCAAGCCCCAAAAACCGGGCATTATTTGTAATTTGAATATTTGTACTTCTTTTGTGAATCTAATAAAAATGATAGAGGGGCGAAATAAAGTTGAGGTGAAAGCTGATGGAGAGGAGAAGGGGATAGATTGCTAAAATCTATCCCACAAAATTGCCAGCGACCCGGAAAGAGAGAGAAAGGGGAAACAAAATTCCCCATACAAATCTCCCGAATCCGTGGTCGCGCTCTGGAGCGCAATATTAATTGCGCAAAAACCAGAGGAAGGCAGATCACCAGCATCCTCCACCAGTACCATTCACCTTGACTCATCTTCGCCCTGACATCGCCTTCAACTTGACTCCTGACTTTTATTTGACCATCGCCTGCCCCCCTGGACCGCCTGACTACACCTCTCTCTGGACCAGACCCGCAGCATCTTCACTTGAAAGCCGAGGCCCTACAAGCTGAACCCGTCGCCTCCCTTACAACGAGACGACCCCTTGGAGCATCTCACAGATTGGGACCGCCCCCTATACAGTTTACTTGTGTACCTGATTACGTCGGGTACAGGCCGGTTTACACGAGGACAGTGTTTAGTAAAATTGGGCAGACTTTTAGTTGACTTGGTGTCTGTGTTCAATGCAGTGAATATCTTAGGGGTGATGAACCAGAACTGTCGTTGGGCGAATGTGCTTCTAGTTTTCGAGACAACCTTATAGTGACAACATAGTTGGTATATTGTTACTCTAACTAAGGGGACAACATATCCCAGGTTTGATGAAAAACGGCTGTGTTTGGTTATGTGGGGGTTATTTGTCCATGCGTAAGATAGGCTTATCTTAGTAAACAACTGGCGAATATCTAAGACCTTGACTTTAGCAGAGAGGTTCTGAGGGGTGGCTAATGTTGACTTTTATACATAATTCTCAACGTTTGTTTTTGTACTGTGATGATCAGGTTGATTCGAGTGGGTTCGGCACAACCACCACATCCCACAATACCATATGTTGCTACGGATTGAAAGATAGCGAATAAGACACTTGTTTGAGCATCTGTCTCAAAGATATACCTGATAGTAGAAAATGATGCATAGTTTACAGAGTATTTTTGCCGGGTTATTAATTTGAGCTATTTTGAAATATTTGACTTCTTTTGATGACTTAATAGTAATAGTACATGAACAATAATTATTTTTGGAGGTTTCATATGTGTTTAGATTGAGTGAATATGAGCGTGATTTTGAGCAGCTATGGAGAATAGTATGTTTACATATGGAAAATGTTATATACTGTGTTTAGTCATTACTGAGAGTGAGGTTTGTATCTAGCCAATGTTTTTTCAGTATTTGTATCAGTTACTGATTTGCATGTTACATCTCCAAAGATTAAGTCTGTTTCATCAGCAAATGATAATCTCTTACCACCAATATCATGTTACATAGTGTATCTGTGTGGATGTATATAATAAATATAAGTGGGCCTAATACACTACCTTGAAGCATACCATAAAACATAATAGATAAATATACTGTCAAAGTTAACAAAAAAAAAAACCCAGACAGATAAAGGGCTGCGACTGCATTTTGCATTAGCAGCTTAGGAAATTTATACTAAATAAAATTATAAAAGAACCATTATTATTTGACGTAATGTATAGTTGCACAATATTCGTATCATACTAAGTATGTTTAATACTATAACAACTAAGAGGTGATATTTTTGGCTCTGGGTCCAGTACTAACTAAACAATTACTTTGTACAGGGAACATCCTAGCGGCCTAGTAGGTACATAATATTCGCAAAGGTTCTATATTACTCGGTACTGATCTCATATCTGAAATATTGTTGACTTGCTTATTTTATTTATCATCGATTTTACTAAAAGATAAATTATAAACGTGCCTTTAAAAAAAAAGTTTAATTAAGTTGATTGCATTTTGCCAAAAAAAAAACGTCAGAGCCATAAAAAGTGAGAAAACAAACAGAAGTATCTTTATATAACACAGGTTACCCAAATAAAGATTTAAAACATTTTCATTACAAATACAAATTTACCCGCGAGGTGTGTATTGATTTATATTAACTTCAGTATTATTTAGAATACCATAATATGAATCCAAATTGGTGGTAGTCAGATCTGCAGATTAGTAATACTAATAAATTTATTATTGTATTGGACCGAAGGAAAATAATAAACAACATAAATAAATAAAAACAAATGCATTGGAAAATTGCAGAAAGTATGCAAATCAAAATATACATCATACAACATACAACCCGATCTAACACTGTCCTAAATTAGTCTTCTTATTATTTTTTTATTACGTCTACTTTTGGGCGAAAATGTAATCTAGATCAGTTTTGGACGGGCCTTTCACTCCATTAATATACAATATATTACTATAAATATCAAAATATATAATATTAACTCTCTCCAGTAAATAATGATTCATATTTTATAAGATGTTCCTGCACTATTCTCACTCAACATAAGGCATTCTCCCAATCCCAATAGGGTTTGTTGTTTGTTGGTTTGCACTGAATCTGAATGCGAAGGCCAGTAGTTACGTGGTGCAGGTATATATTTTTTTAATAAATGGTGGATTTGGGTTACAGGTATGTTTTTTTCGTGGCATGATGTGGTTCTCAAATATTTAGTTTTACTCTGTTCAATAATTCGACTGTTAACTTTCTAAAAACTGGCTTTGAATATTGAACGAATAGTAAACAAACAAAAAAAAACGGCAAAATTAATGTAAACTAAAAATATGATTTAAATTAAATGAATAAATACATTGGTATGAAAAAGTAGAGCAAGGTAGGAGGAGAAAAACGAATAACTCACCAGTTCTCGGTTTAGAAATGTTCATCCTGTCCTTGTCCTCGCGCATGGAGTCCGCAGTAGATACGGGGGCCATGGTAATGAAGCCGGTGGTGGAGAGAGTAAGTTTGGAAGAGTCCCTAAAACACAACTCGCTGTCGGCCGTATCGCCAACGACTGAACAAGTGTTGCTGCCGTTGCTGGCAATAGCCGCGCCCGAGCCCCCCTGCAGGCAGCGCTTCAGCCAGTCTCGAGGCAGCGATAACAGACCCCCCTCGCCAATTATATGCAGAGAGGACTTCTTATCTACCGGCATTAGGCTACGATAGATAGTCGCCAAAAATCCCAGCTTCCAAACGAAATTGATTATCACGAACTGGAAATACAGCAGCACCGTCAAATATATTTGGACCAGTTTCTGTAACGTCATGGCGGATTTATGATAGGCGAATGTAAACAAACTGAGAATGTTCCATTACACCGATCCGCGCCTAAATTTCAGCCCTTTCTTCGCAAAAATGGTCGGAGGAAGTGTGTCGGATAAACTGGACAAGGTCGGGTCTCATGGTGGCCGAAGCCCGGGAGCGCGCCGCTGGTCCCAGAGCCGTCGCCGACAAAGCGATGAACCGCCGCGAAACGCAAACAACACACATGTGAAAACTGTCCTTGTTGAACAAAAAGATGCACTTCATAAATAAATGCGCGGTCCTAAAACCGCGTATAAGTTCGAGGAACTCGTTTCAATTTTTAATCAAGACCTATCACCACAATATGATAAATCCGTGAAATTAATTTTGCACAGAAGGTCTCTTCGGCCTATTTTTGTAGTAACAGAAGTTGTTATTAGCGCGTAGCTAATATTAGTTCGGTTTGAGGGTCACAACTTTGGACGATTAGTATTCACCAATTCATTTATTCAGCGTGATCACGGCTTATTTTAAGCATTAAGTATCAGTGGAGATGACAGGTCCATATGCAAGAACGTCAAATTCAGTCAAGCTGTATTATTATCGTAATAATGTGATGTTGTCAACTGGAGGAAAACACTTTTTTACTATAGGTAAAGTACATAGTACATAGAGTATAGACGTAGCACTGAACATACTTCAAAAATCGATTGCAAAAGCACGTTCGTGAATGCACCGTTTTTAAATCGATAAAATAAAACCTATGATTGAAGCTTTAACTCTGTATGCACTGATAGGCCCTACACACTACAGCCAGTAGAGTTTCCTAACGGCCGGTCCGCGAAAATGGTTGTCATCCATTTTGTAATGCCTATGTCAAAAATTGAAATAAAGTCGTTATTAAAAACAAGTTCACTTTGTGTTTCTGTTCTTAAAATAAGCATATAATTAAATGACTGGATATTGCTGAGGTGTAGTTGCAAAAATTACTCACTGTATGATCCGCCGAGAGTATCTACTTGCAAAGAAGCTTTCTCCTGAGCTAAACACGGTAACGAATTACGCAGTAAAGATCATTAATGAAATTCGTAGTCAAGCCATGAACTCCAGGTTGTTCATCAGGTGAATATTCTTAGTCTTCTTAATGAACTCAATATTTCTTTCTTTTCTATAAATATTTTCGCATTAAGAAACAAGATTGATGCATTTAAAAGAAGCTGGCTCTCTGGGGGTAGTTGAATACAAGAAGGAAACACAGGAATTTTCCATTTTTGGAAAAAAATCATTGTCTGCTGACGTGAACCGAAAATTATTTTTTATTTATTTATTTATTTTATTTATTTTACACTTGCAAAAACAGTTTTACACCAAAACATTGCAAAAAACACAAAAAATGGTAATCATAATTACACAAAGTTTAAAGTAAAAAGAAGTTTAAAAACAAACAAAAAAATAGTTTTCAAGAAGTACATAATATAGTTAGAACTTAATAGCTAGTTCTTGCTTAAACTTGTTGTAGCTCGTGTGAAAAATATCCAAATTTCCTGAGGCAGTTACTTAACCTAGTTAGTCTTCCCAGGGGCATCACCATTGGTAAGTACAACTAACAATAACTACAACTCCGATATGGAGGATCCTCTTAAAATCAATCTATGGATCAATAATCCTTTCGTGAAATACGTTATTTTATTCGCACTCATGCCACTCTAGTGTTCAGACATAAAATATAATCATTGGCTCAGTTTTAGGTATGGATAGAAGTAAAATATTCATCCTAAAGTTACATAGCCATTCAAATATTGTCCGCATTTTCGATTACCTATTCATAAAAGAAGACTTTTTCACCCATGACAATAATAATGCACCAGAAAAACCGATTGGATATCAATCCAACGCTTTGTCTCTCGGAAATAATACTGAAGCCACAATTATTTATTATTCTAGCAAAGATGTAACAGCAGATTTCGCATTGAATTTACTAAATATTACTTAACTTAAAATACAATAAGTTATTTTATTTTCAATTAATTTACTGGTTGGTTTTTTATTATTTTAATAAATAACTTAAGTAAGAAAATGTTTTTTTATTTGCAACAAGATTGTGATTTGTTATTTCTGCCTGTTATAATATAAGATTCAAAACTAATAAACAAAATACTACAAAAGTAAAAATCATAATTCCTGTATTAGTCGTCCGCAATTTTTTTCTTTTACTTTTACCGGTCCACAGGCGTAAAAATATGGGAAACGTTTCACTACACAGCTACATATTGTTATTTGATTAAATTGAAATTATTAAATCGTCAAAATCGTATATAGATGTGGCAACAAGAAACATTTTTTTGGTAAAATAGAACTTTCCTATTATTGCATTCTTCATATTACCCTAAAATAACGGATAAATAATTTCGATAATTAAAAGAGCTACAATTTGAGTCTCGTCTTATACAATAACTATGGTTTTAAGCTTTGTCTCTTGTCTTTAAAGTTAATAATATAGTCTATGGCTATGTCCTACAAGTTAGAAGTTTGCAATACGTCAATATTATCAATTCTTTTACACTTTTGCGAACATGGGATTCGAAATAACTTCGTTTCTGTTTTCCTGCTTGTTTTTGTTTTGGTAAACTAAACTTTTTCTATGGAAATTGCAATGTGCTCTTCGCGGCGCCGTTCGTTTTCCAGTTTTCCACGATTTATTTAAAATATATATATTTACATACACTATCGTAAATTTATTTTGTAATTCAGACGCGGCGATGTATGATCGTCACAATCAAAACCTAATAGCCATTCCTCAAAAGTTAAAATTCGTGCCATTCGGTTGTTTGATAGATTACAATATTTTTGCGAACTTAATATGTTTTCGAGATGAGTTCAAAATGCAGTCCTTTACAACAATAACGCCTATCTTACTCTATGTTTATATTCGCAAATATGAAAGTCAGTGATTTCATTGCGGCTGGAAGTTTTCAAAACACATAGGTACATACCGGTGTTGGTTCATTTTGATAAATGGCGGTTATCGATGTCGACTTGGAAAACTGGATGTCGAACTTGCCAGAAAATTTGAAGGACCTTCCATTAATCTACCTCGCCATTCCAGGTTAGTTGAAACCGATCAAAATGGAGAAATATATGGTGTTGTCCATTTACAGAAATATAGATTTTACCCAATGATTATATCAAATGGAAGAAAACTTCAACATCTTGAGTGACAAGTGCAAATATTACAAATAACCCAACCAATAATCTAGGGAAAGATTGATGGAAGATGCCATAACTCACAGCTTCGAAATCCACGTGACGGTACGAGTGCGGTTCAGCTGAGTTGTTCCGGGTTACTGCCTGCAGATGACATCCAATCTTCGATAGGAGAGGGCACCAGACGAACATTAACAGCTCAAGATAATTGTTAAGCATATTAATGTATTGTTCCTAGGAAGCCATGATTCCATGACGTTTGGGATATCGCGTGGAAGCGGGCTGGCCCCCGACATCCCCATGGCAGTTCGTTTCTTGTGGCCAGTGTTAAAGGGGACTATCATGCGCTGGAGTCGCACTCAGGAGGCCAACATCACTCAGCAGCTTAATGCAGGAATAAGGTTAATATTGAGCCCAGAATGTAATTTTTTAATATAACATTTATCGTTCGGCATGCAATAACCGCCTATGAGATAATTTTTACCAAAGTTGTGTTTTCATACCATTCGATTCATTATCATTTTCTCCGTGTGTATTCATCCACAGAGGGCCAAATATTTTTAACATGTTCATTTTTATGGACAATATGTAACACCGCATATGTGATTTCCAAGGAAAACACTGCCTATGTGTCGTGGTTTGTTCAGGGTATTTTAAAACATGGAGTTATTTTGAAACATACAGTATGAACGCGTCTCATCAAGGAGCATACTTTTTTCAATTTATATCGTGTTTACACCTATTTTCATAGCTATTTCTTGGTGTTATTTTATTATTGTATTTATTTTCGTGTGGCTGAATAAATTTCCTAATTTAAGCACCACCTACTTAATGTACATGAGTTAAAGAAATTGCTGTCCGATGTCAAGCATTTTACAAAATCAACTGCCTTCCATGACCACTGCCTTAATCTTGGATCAAATTAATTGAAATTATTATTTTTGTAGATATTTTGACTTGAGATTTGCCACCAAAGCTGACACCAATAAGTTGTACTTCACACATGGCCTCTATGCCGGGGAAGTTACGGAACAGTTTAACATATTCAAGAATTTTTTGGATTCTCACCCTGAAGAGGTAAGCAATTTGCACACATCAATAATACCCCTCTTCGTCATCATTATTTTCCTCTCCCATCCAAATATCTCTCTAAACAATGTCGCTGACACCTGAACAGGTGACACTGCAGCTCGGAAGAGAAATGGTGTCGACCCTGGCGATAGTTGTTACAAACAATTTATAGCATTCTAGGTGGTGTGGACTGTCAATAAAATAATTTATTATTATAAACGCTATTACTGTAAGGATCTCATTCCTCCTAGATTAAAGAGTTTTGTAGCATGTCACAGCAAGTAAATCCATGTGATGCATGAATCGCGGGCATTCATTATGCATTCTCATAAAAATATCATAGAAACTTTTTTGGATTTGTTTCAGTACTTCTATATATTTTTGCTAGTATGGGATCCAAGCAGTAAAAGCGTATTCTAGTTTGAATCTTACAATGCAGTTGAACATCAATGTCATTCTTTCGGGTTAGGAAAACTGGCCACTTGGTATATCCGGGGAATTCTCAGCCTAAGAAAAAGTTTTATCTAAAGTTTGATATCTTTAAAAGATGACTTATCAAGTTAATTGATCTGTGTTGGCAGCATATTTTGACATTCAATTTACTGGGCAAAGTTATGAACAGTGTTGGCTGGCACTAACTTGGTCACAAACCTACTTATCCTAGCAATAAAAAGTAACAAAATATCCCATTTCATCAGTCCGCCTTTTGTAACTTTTCGCTAATAACCCTTTTCACCATAGGTTATCATCCTGGACTGTCAGCATTTTTATGAATTTAAAATAGAAGATCATAGAAGACTCTTAACCATTTTTGTCGCCATGTTCGGCATGAGGATGAGCCCACTACAGAGGGATTTGGAGAAAGTCACCCTTCGATCTCTGAACCTGCAAAGACAGCAGGTTTGAAGATTTTGATAATACATACATAAAATGATTGGCACCGTTTTATAAAAAAAACATTTAATCTCCTAAAAATTTAAAGGAAATTTGTCTCGTGCCTACAGACCAACAATATAAAACGCACCCTCGTAATTTCCAGCACATAGACAATTTGAAGCGCTTTGCTCACCTTGAAAGTTTTTAAACAGTAGTCATAGAAACTTGTAAAACCAAAAATGTTGTTGCTGAGAGAAAAAAAGTCCAGATTACGAGAAGCCTGAGTGAAAATACATGACTTATTATTTCTGATGGACTATGTGGCGTATTATGTACGTTGACCAGTGTTTTTTTTTTTAGGTGATAGTAGTGTATCGCAATGAGGCTGTAGCAACCAGTGGTAAGTGCTGGCGAGGGGGCCAGATGCCCTCCCCTTGGCCCCGCTCCACCACAGCAAGGCAGCTGCTCCATTTCTTAATGAACCTGGTCCGCGCTCCGGCTTCCGCCTTCGTAATGCAGGCTGTCATAACACCCACCCCCTACACCATCGTTCCCAGGTACACGAGATAAACATGCTGACCTTCTGTTAATCTTACGCCTCATGTCGCTTCCAATGTGATATTATTATTTTACAAGTACTTGTTATTCTGCTTTTGCCATTTTATTGCTAAAAATTCAATATCATTTGACTATGTCTCCAGATCCCATTGTAATAAAGAGGTCTAATGCCGAGCAGAATAGTGCAAGTTTGTACTGGCATCTGTGATGGGTTTCTCAACCATTTAGCATACAAACTTACGACACGTGGAGCAAACTTGAAGCATTTGCTGTCCCCTGATTGCCACCAACTCCCGGTAGATTGCCACCAACTCCCGGTATCTTTGTCGGAGTATTTTGCTGTTAATTGTGGTAAAAAATATTAAATTTGGTAATTAACATGAATGATTCGTTTATATACATACTATTATATTTCCGAAAAAATGTAACTGCCTAGTGGTGTAGTAGCACACATGTTTACTTACATTGATTTAAAAAAATATATGTTTTATTACATATTGCACCTTTAACCCTCTCCACTCACTTGTGTTTTTTATAAAAATATTTTTTTTTATCTAAAAACTTATATTTTGAGAATTATTGCACAATACCATATTACAATTGAAAGCATTATGATGAGGCACATTGGTTGGCCACATCGTAATTGGAGTTGGTGGAACAAATGTTGAGTGACACTCTTACTCACTTATTTTTTTCAAAATATGCAATTACATTTTTTTGCAAGTTTTTAATTAAGTTTTTGCATGGTTAAAAAGATAAAGAAAAAAAAGCTTTTTATCATAATTTTACTTTACGTGGGTTATAAGTTTATTCAATTTTGTTTTTTTTTTTAAATTAATCACAAGATTTTAACAAAAAAACATAATTAAAAAAATATATATAACACACTATGAGCGGGCGGCCGCTACACCGTCACAGTTGCGTGCAGCGGGCAAAAACCAGCCAAAAATGCAATAAAAAATAATTTTACAAAAATCGCTCTATCTTCTAAACCATCTACTGTTTTTTTATGAAATTTCGTATACGCACTTAAAATATACTGCTTTCCAATGTTGATTGCTTTTTTAACAAATTATTTATTATAACACAAGTCCACGGTATCATTCACATATTTATACAAAGGTTTTGTAAAAAAAATACGTTATAAACTTAAATAATAAATTTCCGCACAAAAACTACTATTCTAATATCTACATGATATATGATATTTATAAAAACAGTCAACCTTGTGTAGGGGAACGTCACAAAATGCACACATATAACTAGTTAAACTTTTCTTTTTATGCACTGAACATACTCGACACTGTCTTTGTGGGCATTTCTTTTTACCCCCGGTAACTATTTTAATCAATCGATGCTTCTTGATATCGAGTGATAACCTTCCGGGATTATCACTTCTAACCACTCTCCTGTATACTTGTGATGTAGATGGTCCCGCTTCTTCCTGAATTTCTTCGGTTTCCACGATATGGTCGGCTATCCAAATTTTGGCTACATTGCGCAAAAACTGTTTGTATGTTAGCGTTTTGGTCGGATTAAATACTTTATAAACTCTAAAAGAATTAAATAATGCACAATTTAGCAGATACAAAACAACTCTCTTTGTCCATTTTTTTGTTCTTCGTATGATTGAGTAATAAGAGAGATACTGGTCCGCGCGATCAACCCCTTTCATATATTTGTTGTATTGTATAACACACAGCGGTTTCCATATGCATTCTCTTGTATTCCAATCGGTGTTGTGGCTTTCCAGAATGGTAGATGGATGTATTGTAGATATCATTCGAACATCTCTCTTTGATTTCCAGATTTGTAACAATACATCCTTTCGCCGACGGAAAATACTTTGTCCTGCACCAAGATTTACCCTTTTCAAACATTCTGGGAAATCTCGATTTATTCGCATTGTTCCACAAGTCCTTATTTTATTTTCAAAAAGTGCTTCACTGGTTTTCACACTATTATAATAATTGTCCACATAGAGGTGATGCCACAAATTTAGATACGGACCAAGAAGCAACTGGATTGTGTCTAATAGTGGTCTTCCTTGCCCACTATAAATGACAATATTGCAGATATATCCTGTGGTGGCTTCACTTATAATACCCACGAGAATACCGTACTTTGTTATTTTAGATGAATTATATACTTTAAATACTAGTCTTCCCCGCCACGGTATAATACCTTCATCTAAAGAAAGTTCCCTTTGAGGCTTATAAACAGAAGAAAATTTCGGTATTAGGTATGTTATAATTGGCTTAACTTTTTCAAGTCGATCGTTAGGATCCGTGATATTATCGTTATTTGAAAAGTGCCAGGATTGCCAAATTTGTCTAAAACGATCTCGACTTATTGTTTTTGAAAATATAAGTGTTTCTATAGAAGGATCTGTAGACCAATAATCATCTCTTGTATCTTTTCGAACTTGTCCCATAAGCAAAATTAATCCGAGAAATTTTTTCATCTCTACAAGATTTACAGGCTTCCACTGGATTGATTTTTTCATTTTCTTGATTCGGGATTCATTTTGTGTGCGATACCGATTGGTTTCTTCTACCATCGTGCGAAGTAAATCATCTCCAATAAACAAACCAACTATATCCATTATATATTCAGAATTGTTTGGTGCTACGCAAACACCAACGTTGCCTAAAAATGGTTCAATGTTCGGTGGGTTGTCTATTTCAGACCATTCCAAAACTTCCTCTTCCTCCATTTCACTGTCTTCAGAATCACTGTCTTGCAACGGTATAACTGTCTTCCTTCTTTTTAGAGGAAACACATCACTACCGCTGTCACTATCACTGTATAATTCAGCTAAATCTTCACCAGAATGGGCAGACAAATTATCGGCGAATATTTCCTCATCACTTTCGTTGTTATCTGAAGACATTTTTGAAGGGTAAAAGAAAATATCAATTAAATAAATTCCACTAAAAAACACGTCTGTTTTGTAACTCCTTATAGCATAACTAAAGCACGTATTAGCTCCACTCTATCTTCACAAGTAATGGGTGCCGGGAATACATCCAATTGCTAAGGAATTTTTGTGTTATCTCTCATTAAGGAAATGATTATTGTAATAACATCCTCGGGATTATCTCATAAGAGTAAAGGTCCAATGAATTTATAACACATCATAAAAATGTAATAGGTACTCTTATTCCCAGTACCACTAACAAACAATCTTTGAAATTTAACACGATAAAATTGCCTAATTATTACACCCAAAGAAACAACGGCTTATCTTTTTTTTTTGTTATATGTGTGTATAGTTTGGAATGTCTTCAAGCGTTTATATTAAATAGATACGGGAAATAATGGGGTAACTTTACCTTCCTCGCCTTTGAAGTGGAGCCGGCGTAAAGGGTATTTTTACCCGTCCGCCCGATAAGCACCAGTCGGCCGGGCGGGTGGTGCTTATCGGCGGGACGGGTAAAAATACCCTTTACGCCGGCTCCACTTCAAAGGCGAGGAAGGTAAAGTTACCCCATTATTTCCCGTATCTATTTAATATAAACGCTTGAAGACATTCCAAACTATACACACATATAACAAAAAAAAAAGATAAGCTGTTGTTTCTTTGCGTGTAATAATTAGGCAATTTTATCGTGTTAAATTTCAAAGATTGTTTGTGAGTGGTACGTCCCGCCGATAAGCACCAGTCGGCCGGGCGGGTAAAAATACCCTTCCCGCTCATAGTGTGTTAATACGTTTAGC
The DNA here is from genome assembly GCA_022651775.1 of Drusus annulatus. NCBI lineage: Eukaryota > Metazoa > Arthropoda > Insecta > Trichoptera > Limnephilidae > Drusus > Drusus annulatus. The sequence continues at coordinate 271,705 of JAGWCC010000593.1, forward strand.
ATTGAGACAATATTCTATTAAATATATCACACAACTAGTTTCACCAAACATATGAAACAGTCCGGTGAAAACATAATACATAAAGATAGAAGAACATGGAAATATAATTAAACTGAATTTTTTGTTAATATATTACTGGGAAAAAAATTAAGTTCTTAACAATAGTTAATAGATAAAATAGTTTAATCAGTAACATTATTACTTGTTAACTTAAATTATATTTTCATAAAAAGATAAGTAAAAATAATTTGGTATAAAGTCTTGATCTATAAGGCTTTTTATGTCCTTTTTTGTCTTGGAAAGAGGTAGTTTTGATGAATAAGGTTGACGTAAATTGACGGAATACCTCGTAGATAACGAAATTTATACTGAATTGTCGAGTATTCCTGGCGAAATCTTGTAGAAATTATTTCATTTTCACACGATTTTTTCAGGTCATTGTATTTTTCTTTTGATAATTGCAGTCTTTCTTTGTACAGTTTTACTGGCATGGAATCAATAACTAAACAACTTTGGTAGGATCTAATAATATGGTCTGTGTCGATAACGCCTTGCTATCATAAAAAAAGCTGTATTTGAGATCAATATTAGGACAGCCCTGAGTAAATGACGCACTTTTAAGTTCGTTAAATTAAAAATTATATTTTACCCGCAAGTAAAACATTGAAAAGGATTTCCAATCAGAAAACTCATCATATGTCATCATTGTTAGGTTATAATTTTGAGGATTAGTTCTCGCATTCCCAATAATTGTCCCCCATTCTGAAGGTGTCCAAATCATTTTTCGCCTTACAAAACTTTCAATAGTCATATGTATAGAATCAGTGGGCATCATTGTATGACCAGGTAGTAAAAACGATATCTTTATAGCCTGTATAAATGTGAGCGTTTTTATAAAATAAAATATTATGGAAAACACAGCTCTGTTCCGATTTTGACCGGCACAACTATCGCTATACCGCATAATATCGTTAAATTTCTTTTCTTTTTCTAGGGTGTGAAAATAATTTTAATGTATACTACAAATATTGTTGCATCCACGCTTCTCATCAGCTTCACCCCAGAGATAACAGTGCCCATTCTTTGTTCTGCTCTTATAAAGGAACATTTTCGTTATCATCTGATGCTTCTTCTATCGTAGGCTTATTCCACCTTTTAAAAATGATATCCTAAATACACAAAGTATTGAGGAATTTTTTTTCGAACTCTACTCTATTGATTTGCAATACATCATGTCCAGTTTTTTTTGGTAGTGTCGTTTACCGGCATGTTCTTACGACACTTCCTTATTCGTCAATTTGACACGAAACTCTGAACGTTAACTCTCTTCTCCGGCCATGTTTTTAATGCTAAAAAGTAAACATTTCGTGACAATCTACTGCTGTGATTAACCTGCAAAAATATGAGTTTTTATCTTCGGCAGGCATCTCATGTACACATATGCTTCGCAGAGCCTTAGCTGCCCTTTTCTCAGTGTGAACATAATTATTACTTGTGTTATTTGATTTCTTGCAACCGATGTACATTTTCCCCAGGGTTCTTCATTTTTTTAGTGTAGTTTTATTTTTTGAGTGACTGATATGTCAGGCTCACTTATCAAAGATACATCCATATTTAGGATATTTTGACAGATTAGCTGTCCAGTGGTTGCACATAGCACATTCACATTCAGTGATGTATTCACAGGGTGAAGCTAGAAGTTGCATGTTAATATTTGGACGGGTTAATTGTCCAATGGTCTCACATAGCACATAATCTTCCATTATGTGTGCACAGGGTATAGCTAGAAGATCTTCGGATGTTCCATTTGGGAATGCCCCGGTTAAAAAAAAACAATGGTCTATTTGGGGAAGATCCATTGTTCTGCTCACATGTAGAAACTATGGCATTTCTGTTGTGTGCCCGCCGCACATGTGTTAGACAAAACTAAACGGTTTGCTATCCTGCCCTCGGTGTAGTACACTGTACAAGCTCGAAGGTACCTCTGCAGTTCCTCGACCAGCCTAACCCTCATGCCACATTAATTTTGTTGCAGTTTTGTTGACCATATTGTATGAGGTAAGGTTATAAAGAGCAAACCTTATTTTATAAAATATGGCTTTTGCCTTGACCTTGGGACAGTATCTGACCTCAAAATCAAATAAATTAATGTTTCTTCTTCTTTCTTTGTGGTTTTAAAAAATCTAGCCTTTTCCTTTCTTTGAATATGATTTGTTTGGGCTTGGATGATATCCTCACCTATTTGTTCTTCTGGTGCGCTGCCGTATGTGAAAATTTATCACACAAATCCTTTCTTTGTGGAAGGATATATTAAAGTCACTGAAAAATGGTACGGTAGTATGATAGCTTTTCTGGGCTAACGTTACCAGTACTACATCTTTTCTATATACAGATAGTACATTGTCACACTCATCCGGCATATCAGGCAAACTAAATAATTGTTGACTTTCAGGCTTTAATCGCAAAAAACTAACAAAATATTCTAATGACTCGTTTCTAGATTCAAGCACCTTTCCGACAAAATAAATATTTTGCTTTTGTGGTAAACAACACCAGCACATATTCTCCTTCTCCCGGTGGTTTGGTCAATGGTCTGCCAATGAGCATTTCATCAGTCACGTCAGTATATTCATCATCTTCCTCCATCCAATTAGGATCATCATCTGAGTCTTGCAAAAGAACCTCTGTTTCATCATCTGAACTGGTTACTAAAATGACCTGCCGAATAACTTTTTTAATTTTAGTTTCCTTCCTTTTCTTTGTCGCTGATCTTTGAGCTTCTATTTCATTTTTGTTCAGGAGTATCGGTAGCAATAAGACTACGACCAAGTTTCCTTTGCTTTCTTTTTGTTTTTCTTGGACCTGCTTTGATTGGGTCTCTGAACTGCTTTGGAGATATAAAGGGTCCTGCATTTGAACACAAAGCTTGTTGATTGTCATTGTCGTTAGAGCCCGATGATTTTGGAAGTGAGACTGAATCTGCCATCAAATCCAGATGGTCAATTGAAGGGGATGAAGAGTTTATATTTGGTTCATCTAGTGGGGGCAAATAAATATGATCCACTGTACCAATCAAATTATCAACTTGAGTCTGGATGGGATTGAAATTTTCTTCAGAAATTTCTATTCAGTCTGTCACCGAGCTTGGAAGAAAATCTTCATCTGTAAATACATTTCGGTCAAAGGGGTATATTCCAGTTTTCTTGAAAGCATTTGCGATATTAACCGGTGTCATAGCTCTTGGAAAGGCATAACCGATCATTTCTCCGATTTCATATATTGACAATGGGACGCCTGGATTTCTCAGAAGCCAAGAATCAATGGCACTGTTGTAATATGATTTGAAGGGTGAAAAAATACCCACATCCAGTGGTTGTAGTTTGTGTGATGTGTGAGGGTGCAATGTCAAAAGAGTTACCCCTGACTTCTTTGCCAAGTCTATGGCTTCAATGCTTAGGTGCGACTCATGATTGTCAAAAACCATAATGCTTGGATTGTCCATCGTGCTATGAAAATGTTTAATAAAATGTTTCATGACATCAACAAAGAGATTGCTAGTCATCCAACCTGATGGGTTTGCGAGTCCCAGTGTGTCAGGCGGTGATCCTCTTAGCATTTTTGGTAGGAAGTTCTTCCTTGGATAAACCACAGCTGGAGGTAATGCTTGGCCACTAGCGCTGATTATGCAGCATGTCGTCACTAGTACCCCCTTTTCTCCACTGGTAACTTTCCCCACATGTTTATTTTTGGGTGCTATCACTTTCCGTGGTTTTTGGACCGTAGTAGTAGCAGTTTCGTCTAAATTGAATACTCTTGTCCCATCAGAGTAAGCAATGGGATTTCTCCCAATGGCTGTTTCTAAGTTGTTGAAAAAATTACTAACGTTAAACTTATTGAAGCCAGTAGCTCGAGCTAAACTGCACGCCTCGGGCTTTTTGAGGGCTAATTCCGAGTGTCTTTGCCGGAATCCCCGAAACCAATCTTCTCCAGCCAGCCTATGGACAGCCCAAGTTTTCGGCATGGAAATTTTGTTTATTAAAAGCCATTTGAAAGGCAAATTTTCTGCATTCCTTTGCGGTAAGACCATAAAATAGTAAGGCGCAGGTTTCAAAGTAGTCATTAAGTTCGGTTTCTTGTCCTTCACTGAAGACTTTTCTGACTTCATAATTAAGGACAAGTCTTACGTCATTACCGGAAGTTTTGCTTTTCACCCAGTAGCGGTGCAAAGTTGGGTATGGAATTTTCACCATGTCTGCAGCTTTCTGATGATATTCTCCTCCTTTAACTAAGTCCAGCGCCTGAAGAAAAAGAAGAAAATTATCTACTAACATCACATCATAAAAACACAGTTCACAGTGAACCTGCTCACGACACAGTAAACCTCACTGTGTACCACGTTCTGGTTCACTGTGTACCATAGTATCATTTTGTTTTTAAACGGGCACAAAAAAAATCAAAGACATTATTAACCTTAAAATAGCCCTCGTCGGTAGCCAAATAATTATATAATGTAATCGGATTGAAATAAAAGATCTATCATAGTATCTGAGGGAGAAATAATCCAGAAACACTTACTTGAATAAAAGTTGCTGAAGATAAAAACTCCGTAGTGACACAACCAATCGCCAACTCTGTCAAAGGCAGCTGGCTTGAAACTTGTCTGTGCTTGATGTGGTGAGTAATACAAATTCTCAAGAACAATACATGCATAAGTTTGTGTGGTAGGTATAGTGGTTCCTTAGAGTAACGTAGAGACCTAACATTGCGAAATTTTGAAGCCGCTTTTAGAAGTTTTTGACCAAGCATTGACCAAGGGGTGTGTGGCCTAAATCACTAACAGGGTTGTCACAAATTAAGTAAATTAGGTATTTTGTTGTGAGTAGGTAGTTGTAAATCATTAAAAAGAATGAATGTTGTATATTTTTTTGTTTATTCAAAGATACTTTAATCAATAAGATTTTTTAAATATTATTTATAAATAAAAATATAAACGAATAAAATTATTAGTACAGAACATTTTATAATACATATTATAAAATGAACTTCAGTTCCATCAACAAAATGGTTTACAAACAAAAGTTTTTTTTTTAAATGTAGGGTGATAACAGATGTTAACTCATTGTCTTAACCTTGGAGTAAGAATATATGGAGAGAGATCAATTTTTTTTTACCTATATAAATTTGCGATAAATCACTTTCTCTGCGTTTTTACGTCGTACACCATGAGAGAGAAAGAGACACAAAAATGTTCACAAAACATGACACCGCTTTTAAGTATTGTAGGGATGTTTTCCGTCCCGCATTATTTTGTAAGGAAATTTCGAATGCAGATAATAATAACAGTGAACTTATATAACACAGTTTTGTGATATTTCACGTCAAGTGTGCTTCATACTTAATTGATTAAGCTAATAATACTAACTAACAAGGAGAAAATAATATATAATATGTATACAAAATTAAAACTATCTAAATGCATGATCGTTATCATAAATCATCAGAGAACAGGTTCAGATATGGGTACAATAGTGCATGTGCACATCAATAAATTTAAAAAAAAAAATTAACTAGAAGCTAAGGGTATAAAAATCCAGATAAAACGTATGAATTCATATTAACATATTTGTTAAATCAAAGAAAAAGAAATTAGATTGGAATTTGATGTTAGATCCGTAACGCCCGAGAATTCTGTAGTTGGACCAATCGTAGATACTCCAAACAATGTAAGGTTATGGCAAATTTCCTTAGTTCGGTAGAGTACTTTCTTGTTAATGGAAGTCCACTTGCTTTAGAAATTTGTCGTTTCATAAAATCTTTGTTGGGGTCGTTCATTGATGATAAAATCTCAATACCTTCACTTTCAACGAAGCCCTTTTTATCCAAGTCCTGAATTATTTTTGTTAAATTACAATTTTTTTTGCGACTGTCACCGCTTCGACTGTTGCAATGTCCTGATTTTTCTCTTTAATTTAACAATTCGCGTATTCCGGCGATCTAAAATACGACGTAAAAATATTTTTCGTAGAGTTTCGGGTACGGGGTCGGATGTCACAGGTCCAAGGCCATCTGCATTTTCCATAACCTATAAATAATAAACCCAACAATTATTTTTTTAAATTTTGTTTTTATGGCTTTACTTGTATTTTTATTACACAAGATATACTTACAACATCTATCTCGTCCCGTTGTTTGGGGTTGGACAGTTATGTAATTTGTGGTCCCCGCTACATCTCCAGCAAACCTGCTTGCTTTTGCAGTTGAGCTACAGAGTGCCCATACCCCATACACTTCTGGCAGCATATAAGTTCCAGGTATTCTGTGACGCCGACTTTATGATAGTCGACGTTGATAACCTCTGTCTGCGAGAAGGAGCACCAGGCTTGTGGCGCTACTGAGATAACCGCGCATTTGTCTTCAGGTTTCTTGTCTCCCAAGAGAGAAGAGAACCCGGAGTTTTGTTGAATTATTGCTAGCACAATTTCCTCATCCGAGATGTCGGCAGCAATTCCTTTCAGAATGAGTTTGGGTTGCATTTTAACCCCTTTTTGGCATTGAAGCTGTTGTATACTTCAGCCGTGTATTTGAAGCACAGTATAACGACATTGTTATTGGCGAGCTTTTTAATCATTTTCATGCCGATTCCCAGGGAAGTAACATTATTGTTCTTTTTTAAAGTATTTTCTAGGACCTCACTCGCTATGGGTGATTTCCCCGAAACGACAATCGAGAAAGTTTTTTTGATGACAGGGGCTGTGGTGGAAGATTCATTTATTTTCTTCCCAAAAGTTGCTTGTGGTATTGTCGTGGGCTTCTCAGCTCCGAAATGAAAAGTTCCGAACTCCGAATGAGGGTCAACATTTTTATAATGTTGTCCGATTGACGTTTTTCTTGGTTATACAATTCCCTTGCTTTGAGAATCAACGATTGATCACTATAGCAGGGTTTCTTAGGAATTTATTAAGAATACATGAATATCGAATACTTTTTCTTGTTTATTCTTTGATACAGGGTTCATAGCTTATAGGTAAAGTTACACAAAGATCTTACAAAATGGTTACAGTTAATTTAGTTCGCGCACTCGAAAACACTTTAGCATGGGCCGGAGGTTCCGTCAGATAGGTAAAACAATGCCACTATGCAATGTACCGCGGGGCGCTGTTGCTAATGTAGGTAAGGGAGGACCACAAGGGTTCCGTCCACTCAGTACTGGCCCGTATCGCTTGCAATGTCCCGGAGGGTGCTGTTGCTAGAAGCTTAGGCGCTGGTACTCTGCCGTTCCTTTGAATTTGATCTTCTTCATAAACAGAGTTCCCAAACTAAAAGTTTACTGACTTACATATTCATACGGGAATATCAAAATGATGCTTTGCTTTGAATTTATTTTTCTTGTAAGGGGATGTACGACAGACATATACACAAACATAATATTAATAAAACATACTATAATTCGATAAATAAACTATTTTGATAAATAAACTACATAAACATAAGATATTTATAAACATACATATAATAAAATAGATAACAATTTAACTTCCGCTTGGACAGGGTGTCACTCCTTGCGGAGGATTATCTTCGGCTTTTTGTATTTAAAGTTTTCATTCTCGCTATATTTAGCGACAGAATTTATGGTGGGGTTTTTATGACCGACAAGGCTGGCATAAAATTTTTCAGAGTGTGTTACGAATAAATCCTTTATCAGAGGAATGTTTGAGTCATTGTGTAGAGTGGAAACCCTGATCCACTTGGGCGCACCCAACGCGAGTCGAATGGCCTTGTTTTGGTGGGTTTGAAGTTTCTTTATTTGTGAGGTTGCTGCATGACCCCAAGTGGGTGCAGCGTATGAAAAACCTGTCCTTATGGTTGTCTTGTAGAGGAGTAGTTTATTGTCTGTTGATAATCGACTTTTTCTGCCTAGCATGGGGTAGAGTGCAGATATAACTTTGTTTGCAGTTATTACTTTTGAGTTTATGTGAGCGTTCCACGTATGTTTCGAGTCTAAAATTACTCCGAGGTATCTGATTGATTTTTCCCATGGAACTTTTTCCCCAAACAGTTTAATGTTTGGGGGCTGTTTGTACAGTTTTTTTGTGAAAACTGTAGCAGCACTTTTAGAGGGATTTATTGAAATTCTCCACTTTTTGCACCATTCTTGTATGAGAATGGCCTGGCGCTGAACGCGACTTGTAGCAGTGGTCGCGACAGTTGAGACGTTAGTGTCGTATGACGTTAGTGTCGTCGGCGTATATCGCTGGAATATACGCTGTAAAGGTCGGGAGATAGTTGACCGCCTTGGGGACTGTTAGCGGAGTTTTGGTATATCGCTAATTTTACCCTATTAGTACGATCTGTCAGATAACTGTGAATGATTTCGAATGAATTTAATCGGGAAGCCTAACATGTGGGCCGTTGTGCCATGCTTTGTCGAAAGCTTTGCTAACGTCCAGCGAAAGTATGACTGTCTTTTTCTTGATATTGAAACCTTCCGTGATGTGTTCGACCACTCGGAGGAGTTGATGTGAGGTTGAATGGCCAGCTCTGAAGCCATGTTGAAAGTCCGGCAAGATTTTATTTTCCTGAACAAATGATTTTAGTCGTACGAGGATTAATTTCTCAAGAATTTTACCTAGGCAAGGAAGGAGACTAATCGGACGATGATTTTCTGTTAAAAGTGGGTCTTTACCTGGTTTTGGAATTAGGATGACGCTAGCTTGTTTAAATTCAGTTGGAAAAAAGCGAAGTCTGAGTGACGCGTTGCAGATGGCTGTGAGGGCGCAGATGCCTTTGTTCGAGAGGTTTTTAATGACTTTGTTTGAAATGCCGTCAGGACCGGCCGCTTTTTAAATTTTTAGTGAATTTATTATTGTCTTAATTTCCTCTGGAGTCGAATACTTAATGGGCGAATCGTCGGATTCGGTATCAATAATTGAATTTACTGTCGAATTTACCGTTGAAACGAAGTTAGGGTCGTCTTGATCTTTGTTCGGAGAGAATTGAATTTCGAGGCTGTCCGCGAAGGCTTCGGCCTTATCAGCATTAGAGTAGACTGTTGTTCCGTTTGGTCCTTGAAGAGGGGATATTCGCGTCTTCGGGCGTCTGAGGGCTTTGGAGAGCTTCCAGTAAGCTGCTCTATCGTTTTCTAGGGAAGAAATAAATTCGTGCCAACGCTCATTTCGGAATTCGCTGAGAGCGTCTCTCACTTCGCGGGAAAGGCGATTATAGTGCATTTTTACTATATGGTTGCAATCCTTTTGCCATTCCTTGCGGAGGAGGTTTTTCTCCCTAATCAGATCTTTGATCTCTTTGGGGATACCGTGGCGAACAGTGTCGTTGGGTATTTCAACGGAAGCCTCTTTAATACATGATTTGATGGAACTGATGAGATTCGTAGTGGCGTTATTTAGACTTTCTTTGTCGGGAATTGAGGTGGGCACTTTTACGTTTTTATTTAAAAGTTCATTGAGTTTAGGCCATTTGATTTTGGTTCTGGAAGGCTGATTCGGGACTAGAGGGTTTGAACCTCCCGTGAGAGTTAGAAGGACGGGATTGTGGTCGGATGCTAAGTCGTTTAGTACTCTTAAGGAGTGCAAGTGGCTAGTGTCCTTTAAAATGACTATGTCTATGACATCGGGGCGCCCGGCGTTGTGATGCAACGTAGGAACGTCCGGAGCATCAATTGCAATTGATCTGGTGAGAGCGTACTTGGCAAGATCTCTACCTTTCTGGTTATTATACCTGCTGTTCGAGGAGCCTTGTTTGGCGTTAAGGTCCCCAGCTATTATAGTGGGGACGTTCTCTATGATAAGTGAGTCTAGTTCAGAAGGAATTATTTTACGGTTTGGTGGACAGTACACAGAAATGAATTTAAGTGTCCTTGATGAGGTTTTTATTTTGACCGCGGTAGATTCGATGTTTTCACTAGAGAATGAATGGGCAAGACAATGCTCTAAATTGCTTTTCACTAGAATTGCTGTGCCTCCTCTTTTGTTGACAGTTCTATCGTCGCGGTATACATTATAATTTGGTATTCTTAGGTTACGTGATGGTTTTAGCCACGTTTCATTTATAAGAAATACATCGAGATTATAATCGTGAAGAAATTCTATTATTTCCTCTCGAAACGCTAGAACTGTGCCGTTGGCATTCCAGTAAGCAGTCTGTAGGTTTGAATCATCTGAGCGTTGTCTACCCATTGTATTGATTTATAAAAGACTGAATTTTGCTCAACTCTTTGGTGGAATTTTGAATTGTAAATTGAAGCGCCGTGGCTTGTTCAATGAGCGTTTGTAGCTCGCTAGCCCTGGTCAAGGGGGAATGGAGGCGCTCTGCGACGCTTGCGGAGGCCGGGGTCTTTGGGGGCCTTTGATCCTGTCGCGTGGCTTGCCTGTAGAAGTGCGGCGCGGGCCAGGAGGCGGGGGAGGCAGGTTTCTGCGGATGCTGGTTATTGTCTCGCGTGATGCTTGCGTAGGTCATGCGAGGCTGATTGAGAGGGGGAGGAGGACGTGAGAAATCCCCATTGGGCCTTTCTACGTGATACGGACGCGATTTGTAAGTATTATAATTTCGCTTTTGAGTTGGAGCGGGCCAAGACGGGCAGCCTTTGTAATTGGCCGTATGAGGGCCGTCGCAGAGGGCACACTTTGCCGGCGTGTCTTTAGGTTTAGGGCAGTCCGATGCGGTCCGGCGCATCTTACGCAACGTTCACGGCCGTGGCAGCAATTTGCCGAATAGCCGTGAAGTTGGCAACGGAAGCACTGTCCCGTGCGCGCTTTGTTGCGGAGAGATTCCACCTGGATTCTCAGATGGAAAACTGAGAGAATATCCGTGAAGATCTTTTCCCTTCTTCATTTTTTGTCAGAGTGACCATAACTAGTGGGATCGGTTGTTTAGACCGACCCGATTTCATCCGGTGGACGGAGATCACCGGGAAATTCCGAACAAGCTCTAACCTGACTTCTTCGGGGTCGATATCTTCGGGGATCTCCCTGATTACGACTTTAAGAGGCTTTTCCTCAGAAAGCCGATAAGAGTGGTGTTCCACTTTCTTGGCGATTAGCATCCTCGTGATACTGCTGTGCTCACGCGGAGTTTTTACGATCAAATGCAGGAATTTACCGCTATTTTTTGCTGCGAAGTCGATGCCTTTATCTTCCAAAGACTGAAACAAAGTAGTTCCGGTCTTCTGGTGTAAAATGATTGGGGGGATTCGGTACTTACGGCTAGGAGCAACGGATGGCTGTTCCTCAAGGTTGGCTGGGGAGCTGTAGGAAGTTGACGGAATAGGTGAGGTAGACCTCAGGGGAGAGAATCTATTTCCCTGTAGATAGGTTTCGGGTGAGGGAGAGCGTTGACTTGACGGCATTACGTTCGACCTTTTTTGCCGTGGAGACGAAAGCGGAGAGTTGGACGGGGACTGGCGTGGGGTGAGAGTACCACCAGAGTGGGCCCGGCCACGTTTGCGCCTTACAATAGCGTACGCGGACTCATCGGACGAAGAGTATTCCTCTTCCATGGCCGATTCTGCGAAGTGAGAACGAGTTGGTTGAGGAGAAGGAGACCTCCTGGATTGGGAGGTGAGCTTCTGGCGAATTAAATTAGTAAGGTGCGTTTTTTCCTCTAGGGAAAGTTATTTATCGATCCTAGCGTGCATGAATGCAGCCAGGCTCATTTCATAGTTAACAGCGGATACGGTAGTATTCATCTTCGTGTTGGTTTCAAATACCGTTAATAATATTTGGACGGTTATAACTGAAAGTTAGGCGGTTAGCAACCGGATTGAAAGCGATGAATGTGCCGAACACACAATGGAAGAACACTTGAGAAGCTGATTCAGCAGTGAATGATCCAGGCATGTTGAAATTCAATTGCATAATTCTCTTGTACGCAAAGAAACCTCCTTGTCCAGAGAAATTGAAATTTGGAATCTGGGTTTCCACGACACTGTATGCTTTGTCTCCTTCTATCATCCCAGGGAACAGAGCGTGTGTCAAAACGTTTGCTGGATAAAACATCCGAGACTGTTGTCTCCCATAGGTTATCAGCAATATGTCACCTAATAATGACATTATTTGTTTAGTCTCTGTATAACTTTTTGACACACAGAGATCAATAATTGTGTCAATCTCAGGGATATGAGCCATGTCTCTTTTCACAGCAGCTCTCCATTTCTTTGTGTAATCTCTTTCAGAGTGGACAAGTTGTGCAAAAGCTGCAAGTGGGCCAATGCTCTGGGGCATGCTTGATTTCTTCTCAGGAGCCCATGTAATGCCTTCAGAGAGCACATGATGACAACCACGAATACCAATGTCACGGATTTCAACGTACCTGGTTATGCCATCAGCTTTTCTAATTGGCATCCTGGATTGACCCATCCTAAGCTCAGATAGTCGAAGTTGGAATCCTCCAATATAATCAAAAACTGGTCCTGCTGTTCCATACCAATTTTGTTCATCATCTAAATCATATTTCTTATATTCAAGACCATATTCTCTAGCTGACTCTACAATGATCTCTGAAACCTCGGATCTCTTGATAGCATATTCTTTATCAACTGTTATCTTAAAGTCTGTTTTCTCATGGATTTTTGATAGGCTAGATGTTATGTTATTAGCCTTTTGCCTGAGAGCATTGTGTGTGGCGAAAACTGCATTATGTGTTTGAATGGCTATACCAATATCAGTCCTGTATTTCACTAAGAGACCAACCTTTTCTGCAACACGAGCATTGCACAGCAAAACAAAACCAAGAACACAGTGTTTCCTGACAGGATCAAGGACCAGTTTCGCCCTCTTAGAATCTGTTACTTCTTTATTAATGTCATCAGGGGCAACACGAACAAGCTTTCTCTTTTCAGCTGTTCTCTCTGTGCTTGGGCCTGCAACTGCACCTCTCTCTACTACCTGAATATCTACTTCAATATGTTCCACGCGATCCACCATGTTTGATAGATATTTGATATTTTGATTTTTGAAACAATTAAAACCTTTAAATTTGTGGGGTCTGTTTCTGCAGGACAAGTCTATTGATTGAAAGCGATAATTGACAGTTGAAATTCTCGGAAAAAAGGGAGACCCGGTTTAGGGCTGTGTAGGTAGATTCTCGGAAAAAGTGAAATATTAAGCGGTTAGCCACAGGGTAGCACGCGACTGGTAAGTGAAAGTGAAAGTTGAGCGTTTGTGGGTGACTGGGCAACCGCGGCGGTAAAAATATTAAGAATTGACAAGAGACAAAGCTAATTATTAATTTTTAGAATTTACGATGATAGAAATACACATACATAGACATACAAAGAAAAATGGCAATGAACTCTGAATACAAAAAAGGGAGGATGGGATACTCTCACCGGAGCTGGATCTGATGCTGTAGAAGTGTGGTTTTGTAGCAGTACTAATGCCGTAATGGTGATGGCTGTACTCGTCTTTCGGCGGAAATCACGAAGACGGACGTTTATCAGTATGCGAATCAATTCGATTTACGAATTGATTCTAGAGTTCTAAAAACACTGCACTATAATGTTCGAGTCTTTACACGGGCACTGAACTTAAGATCTTGACTTAACACTTGTAAATTTATCAGATTAGCACGAAAAATCTCCGGTTGGAAGCAAAAACGCGTAACTGATAGGCACTTGGATCGATGGTCAAACGATTGTATGTTGTAAGAACAATAACGATCACGATATCACAAACTCAGCGATCAAACTGCTGTAGATACAGCGAGCTGCTTACGGTTCGGCGAGCGAACGGTGAATTGCGTTCCTTTTTGGATTTGGATATTCTTTATAAACAGAGTTCCTAAACTAAAAGTTTACTGACTCTAACATATTCATACGGGAATATCAAAATGATGCTTTGCTTTGAATTTATGTTTCTTGTAAGGGGATGTACTCGTACGACAGACATATACATAAACATAATATTAATACTACATACTGTAATTCAATAAATAAACTATTTTGATAAATAAACTACATAAACATAAGATATTTATAAACATACATATAATAAAATAGATAACAATTTAACTGTCGCTTGGACAGGGTGTCACTCCTTGCGGAGGATTATCTTCGGCTTTTTGTATTTAAAGTTATCATTCTCGCTATATTTAGCGACAGAATTTATGGTGGGGTTTTTATGACCGGCAAGGCTGGCATAAAATTTTCCAGCGTGTGTTAGGAATAAATCCTTTATCAGAGGAATGTTTGAGTCATTGTGTAGAGTGGAAACCCTGATCCACTTGGGCGCACCGAACGCAAGTCGAATGGCCTTGTTTTGCAGGGTTTGAAGTTTCTTTATTTGTGAGGTTGCTGCGTGTCCCCAAATGGGTGCGGCGTATGAAAAACCTGTCCTTATGGTTGTTTTGTAGAGGAGTAGTTTATTGTTTGTTGATAATCGACTTGTTCTGCCTAGCATGGAGTAGAGTGCAGATATCACTTTGATTGCGTTCCTAGGGGATGCAGGGCCTTATGTACCCTGTTTCCGTAACTCCAGCCTCAGCGGACAGCGGCGGGGGTTGTCTCGAGCCACTGCCTTCTGTATCTCACAAGCCGTGGTGTAGAATTGGCGGGAACTACAATTTCAAAGTAAAGAGACCTATTTACCCAAGAAGCAAAGACAATATTCCTGCATCGATTTTGAAGATTTCAATTTTAAATATTGGTGAATTTAATTAACAGCAAAGGCAGTAATTATTTTTGGTTTTTCCAATATACTATATAACACATAAATAATAATCAAATATTTTATATTGGTTCCAAAATTGTCTAATTTTTTTGTTTTTAATTTAACCAAAATCATAGTTTCATTTCATAATTATAAATACTTTTCTAGAAGCAAAGGCAGCAATCTTTTTTATTATAAATTATCTCGCTGTGCTAGTTCAAAACTTATATTATAAGGAATCGAAAAACACAAATAATTAAAAAAAAAAAATTACAGCAATTTATTTAGCGATTTATGTACTTTTATTTCATGAATATGTTGATACATTTAGAGATTATTGTTTCAAATTGTTTCTAGTATGTACAAAAACATCTTGATACACAAAATTCTCCGTTTCTTTATTATAATCATTCAAAAATTGATAATTTGTGAAAGTAGATATTTTATTACATTAATACACAAAACAAATAATAGAAGTGAGAGTTCCAAAATGATCAGGCTTAAAGATATGGCTTATTTCAAAATATACACAACTATTATAATATTCTAAATTCTAAGCTAATATTAAATTACGGGGAATTTAATTAACAGCAAAGGTAGTGACTACTTTTTTTTCAATACAGTACATAACACATAAATTATAATTAAATATTTTATACTGGTTCCAAAGTAATATGGTTTTTCGTATTTATAAATACTTTCCTAATATATGCAAATAAAAGATATTGAAGTTTTTACATGTTGATTGATTTTTGGGATATTATGCTGAGTTGCGCTTGTTCGCTTTATTGCCAAACAAACTACTTCATCTGTTGCCAAACAAACTACTTCATTGTACTTTAACGGGATCATTTTTCAAAGAACAATTACATTAATACACAAAACAAAAAATAAAAGTGAGTGTCCCAAAATGATCGGACATTAAATCCTTAGAAATTATGGCTTATTTTTAATTATACACAAGTATTATAATATTCTAAATCCAACCTAGAATCAGACTGAAAAAACTGTGACCTGGGGCAAATGAATTAACTTTGTTTCGACTAATTACTATATGTTTTAAGTTTTCTCGTGTTACTTTTTTTTTGTAGCGATAAGATTATTTCGCATTTTGCTATAATTATTTAGCAAAATATTTGACAAAGTTTCCACAATCATACTATATATTCGGTAATTTGACATTCCACAGACACATTTTGAATCTAAATCCACATAAAAAGAACCAGACCTTAGGCTTAAAAATGTTAATAATAATAATATATCTTTTTGGTTGCCATGTTCCAAAAATTTATAGTGTAACTCTTTTACATTGACAATATATTCAAATATAGAACACAAATGAAAATATACAAACTCTACGGACTCGGATGGGACAATCAAACCTCCTCTTTGTAAAAAGTCAAAATACTTATTATTAATTTTAGCTCCTTTGCTATCGGATACTAAACTAATACATAAGTTACAATTACTCACAATTTTTTTTCGAACACCAAGGGCTGCATAACCACAAACATACATTTTTGATGATTCATCATTTTCGTATGTTTCCAGGTAATTAGATTTCAATATGCATATAAATTCAGTAACATCTGTTTCTAAATTAGTTTCTATTTCCAAAGGAGTCAGCGAGTTTTTAATATCTTTTAATGACTCCGATATATTTTTAAATCTAAAAATTTTTCGGACCCTAATTTTTTTCTCCGACTCCACAATTTGTGTATATGAAATATGGTAATTTGTGCCTGATAATCTTCTATACAAACTAAATCGTTCTTCGAGCTTGTCGGTTTGGAATTTTCCTGACAAAATATAAGAAATTGAAAAATTGGCAAATGAAAATTCTGTTAATTTTATAAAAGTTAAAGTACTCTGATGTAAGGCATTACAAGTGTCCCTTGAAAATAATGTACCATTTGGAAAATTATTCCATTTATCTAACCAGTCAGTAATTTTTTTAAAATATATCAGTTTCTCATCAGTTGGCTCTAGTATGGGTGTACACAATTCATTTCGTTTAATTGTACCTTTAACTGTAGTTTTTACATTTAAAATATCCCACCAATTTCTGATTATTTGTAAAAAAACATAGCAGTTTATTTTTATATTCGTCAAAACTCGAAGGATGTTGGATATAAAGATTTAAAATTTAATTTGAATGCCTTTTTAACTGCACTATTACTTTCTATGGTATATATATCTCTCAGGTCTTGAAATCGAGCATGTCTTATTATTGAGTTGTCCTCAAAATCTGGATATGAGAATGATTTTTTATAATTTTTTAAATTGATCCAGTTAT